>VZRN01004248.1:1930-23291 GCA_013397935.1 Dasyornis broadbenti | reverse complement strand
CCCGCCCCTCCCGGCCCCGCCGCTCCTACCCTCCCCAGCGCGGGGCGGGCCCAGGTGCGGGCCGCGCCCGGCCCCGCGGGCAGCCCTGGCCCCGCTCTGCCACCGCCCACCGCACCTGCCTCCGCCCCGGGGACAGCCTCCCGGGGCAGCGCTGCCGGGGCGCTCCGCGCTTGCCAAGGCGACAGAATGCTGCCTCAGTGGCGGAGGAAGCTCCAACCCACCTCACAGGCGGTCTCCGTGCCAGCAGGAGCGTTAGTGGATGCCTCTGGTGAGGGGACGAGAGAGGATAACTCCTCTGCCGGAAGGGAAGTAGAACGAGAAGGGATGAATCAATTCCATAGTTACTACACACAGCTGAATCCACTTTAAAGTGTCTTTTACTTGGTGCAACAGGTGTATATACTTGGAACTGCGTTGCTCGTTGAGGAGGAAGAGGGCTGTTGAAGCCTCCAAACCTGCTTTCTGAAGCAGCTGACCAGATGACACTGTTAGACCCCTCGGAGGGAGGGTGTCAGAGGCTCACAGGAAGACCAGGACCTTCCCTGGGTGAATTCGCTGCTTTGTTATATATCTCAAGCACACTTTTGAAGTGACTCCTCACAGTCCTTCCCATGCTGTTGGTTTCATTCATATCACCAAGCTGTCTTGAAGGCTGCAAACTGGATTCCTCCTCGGTTAAGGAAAATGGGAGATAACATCTGGTATGTATATCGTGTATCCAGCTGGTGAGCTAGTCCAGAATTATCCCTTTCCAAAAATATGTGATGTGGGTGTTCGCTCATTGGTGGCAACCATTTCCCGTCACAACTTCGCTCCTGCACAGATGTAGCTCCTGTGCTATGTGGAACCATGAACAGAAACCCTAAGGCTGAAGCTGGTTTTTAAAATTAATGAAATGATGATAAACTCTTTTTTCTTGAGACCCCTTTTTAGAAGCAGTCTTTTTAAGTGTGAGGCTGTGCGAAAGGACACTTGCTGTTATTTCACTTTAAAAATGTGCCAAAGGCCTTTTAAATGACATTGCGGGACACACAACAGTGGTGTGAGTCCCAGCAGGGATAGGCTGACACTGGCAGAGTGCCAGCACTGGTTGGGGAGCTGAACAGCATCCATAGTACTGGGCAACAAGTGCTGAACGGCACATTTCCAGCATACAGGCAGCACCAAGAGATGCTGCTATTACCTGTCACACAACTGGGATGGACCAAGGGATGAGAGGTTTCCTTTTTATGAATGTCTCACAAAGGTTTCAGAGCCATCTCCCTTCTGCTTTGTGTTGGGGAGATTTCTTTTGTTTAGGAAAAGCACGTGCAGTTTTATCTCTCACTGTAGAGCTGGAAAGACACGTTTCTCAAGCTGGAAACAAACACCATGGTGGGGGAGCCTGGTGAGTAGCTCTGTCCTTGGACTTCCCCAGCCTCCCAACGGGACAAGGGCCATTGTGCAGCTTTGGAGGATGCAAAGCTTGTGCTCCTACTTCCTGCCTCATTTGAGGCTGGAGATGCACGTCCATCATCCAAGCTTGAATTATGGGGGATAATTCCTCCAGTGTAAACAGAAAAAGACACCACCAGTACCCACACACCTAAAAATGGGAAGCTGTGTGCACTTTAGTCATTACAAGGCAGGAATCTCATGAGGGCATGACACTGTTGGAGTTTTTTAGTGGTGTGTTGGTTTGAGGTTTATAGAGCATGAGAGAAATAAACCAGATTTTTATATTTGTTCCAAAAAAGACTAAAAATACTAAGAAAACTGTGTCATAAATACAGATCTAAATTAAACTTTGCTTACCATTTAAAGAAGGAGAATTGAATGATGTATTCTTATGGGAAAGTTGTCTGCATTTCTCAAATGAACAGCCTTAGGCTTGAAAAATTATAACTGCACTATGTTGCATGCTAAAAGACATAATCACATTTTCCTCTAGTGAACATGGTACTAAAATGAAGGGAAGGGAAAAGTGAGAGTAAAGGCTAACAGTAGCATTGTCAATTTCCAAAAAAAGCAAACTATTTTTCCTGATAGAGCTGTGCTGTGATACAGAAAACCTCTTGTCTCTGGAGAAAAAGCTTAAAAAAATTACTATGGCATGGTGGTATCTGTTACAATATAGTTGCAGCAGAACAGCATTAACGAACAAAATTAATCTGAATGTGTAATAAAATTGCAGTAATAAACTTGAATAGTTCTACACTGTACTTAAAAGAACTTCTTTTGGACCACTTGCAGAAAGCAAGTGGAATTCATTGCAGAAAGCACAGACATCCAGGAATAAGATTCTGACAGTGATGTTTAAAACCACCTCACATAAATGTTTTTATCTCAAGCCTAGCAGCAGTCTTATGTTCCCAAATTCTCAAGCATCCCAAGTCACACAAGTGCCCGCCCAGACCTGCACACTCTCATCTTCACTGTGTGCAATATGGCAGCATATGCTGGGGTCACCCCTTCAGGGAGAGAAACAGCAGGTGAGCTGGAAGTGGTGATGCAGGAAGAGGGCCTGTGGTGTATGGAGATGGCTCAGACAGGGAGCTGACACTTGACTGCCTGATGGACCATCCTTGAATATTGGACAGATTGCTGGCTTCAGGACACACCTCTCCCGGCATACCCTGAATACCCACTTCAAAGAAACGGACTCTTTGCCAGAGGAGCCAACTGGAGTATTTTTTGGCTTTGTTTGAGCTGCCATTTGTTTTTTATTTTGGCTGTGTTTCCTCATGATAAATGCAGCCTTTGATACAAATGCAGCACTTAACACATATCTCTCATTCCTCCTGGCTCCCCTCTCTAGATCCACCTCTGTGCATCTCTGCCACTTCTTGTTGTTTTTGCTTCTAGTTATCTAACAGCTATTTCTCTGTTCTGTAAAGCACTTTTAGCTCCCTGCCAACAGTTTCTCTGTAGGCTCCCCAAAGGTTCAATTATCTGCCACTTACTCGTTCCCTTCTTTCTTCTTGTGTAATTTTGAACACTAATTACAAGTTCCACACGAAAGATACCCAGCTGTCCCTAGACTTCACTACCCTGGTGGCTCCATACCCCTCTTCCTGACCTCAGCTATGCTCTGAAACACAAACAAAGACTTTATCTCAACATTTTTCATCAAAACGGCTCAAAAGCAGAAGTGTTTCTAAAAGCAAAAGGCAGTTTCTGAAGACACAGTTCCCCATTATTTCCCTTTTGGCTCCTCAGGAATGGATTGGACTCTAAAAGGCATTACTGGTGGAGTAATCCCAGAAAAAATCCCTGTCGATGCTGCAGTTGAACACTGCTGTAAAGGGAGTGAGTGTGGTGCTACAATTAACAACCTATTAGCAAAAAGACCTCCTTGCTTAGTTAAGTTGTGCTGATATGGTGGGTTGTGCTAACACAGTTCTATTTTAGCAATACAGCTACGCTGCTAACATTTGTATGAAGCAGCCTGAGTTGGGATTTGAAACTTCCTTTTGCTGCACACATGGCCATGACTTTGACTGACAAGATCACAGCCCCATTGCTGTTCTACAACTTTGCTATCTGGGTGGAAAGCCTCATTCATGAGATTCTGTCTTTTCACTACATAACTATTCCCCATAAGTCTCAAGTCCTCACTGTCCAGATAAAGTTACATAGAAATGGTTGCCCTTCCTTTTCAGCTGGCAAGAGGACACATTTTTGCATTAACTTTGTCCAGTACCTCTAGGAACATCTGATTGCAGGTCCTGCCCCAAGAGTTGATCTGAATTCCTTTCTGCACATCAGAACAATCTCTTGCTATCTAGAAAGGTTTTCCTATACTTTAAGCTGAGAACTTTCAAAAGACTTTGCAGGGTTTAGATATTTACCATAATGAAAGACGTGTATGTGCAATTGGTAATTTTGGAAATCCATGCTTTCAATCTAGTCTTGCCTAAATTTCTTCCTTCCCCTGTCTTAAACATATTAATACTTGGTTTATATCTTAAGGAACTGTGCTCAACATCCTTACTTTTCAAGAAGTTCCAAAAATGCACCATAGTTCAATTTAAAAAGACATTACAGACATTACATATCAGAGAACACAAAGATGAGCAGCATTCCCTGTAGACATCTGTCTACCCTAGCTAGGACTGAAGACGCAAAACTATTGTACTGGATGGCTTAGAAGTGACTCTATACTGACATAAATGTTTACAGTAAAAGAACAGCAATTTGATCTCTCAATCTGTGCTGACAGGAGCATTCAGCACATCCTGGACATGATTCACCAGGGCAAATCCTGAGCTTTTTATTAAAATCAAACCAATTTCAAGAGTGAATCCCTTCATGCCTGTGCACTTAATCATTGTCTTGCTTTTATATTGAAGCATTTGTGTGTTAAAAGCCTTTCTGGGTTTTCTGAATAAACCCAAATAATCTGTATTTACACATCTGTCCCCAGTCCAACAGCATTGCAATTCTTACAATATGCAATTTAGTCACTGTGAGTGAACAGTCAACCCTATTGAGGGCTCTGTTTCTAAAGCTGTACTTCTGGAGCTTACTTGAAGGGCAGCCACTCCACCCCATATTCAAAAGATGCCCTTTCTCCAGCAGTTCATTTGGTGCTAAATGGGAAATACCTGGTTACTGATGGTCTGTTTTGGACAGAAAGTCTGTAACTTTTGATGCAACCTAAGAATCCAAACAAACTTTGCTCTTTTTGTCTAAAACCTCATGAAGACAGCAGTCAAAAGGAATCACTGAAACTTCCACCTGTGTCCAAATATGTTTCAGTGCATAATCCCAGCCTGCAGACTAAAAGATGTATGTAGTTCTACAGCTAGAGTTGCAAATTTAACAAAAACTCTTTAGAGAGTAAAGGGGATATTTTCTCACAATTTAAAGCAACTTGAAAATAGAAAAGCAAAAATTGCAGAAAAATTAGAAAGATTAGAAAGTCTTAAAATGTCCCTTATCTACTAATGACCTGTGATGCCACTTTGAATGGCGACAAATAGGACACCTTTATTAGGATTTTGACTGAGCAGGCACAAACACATTCTAGTATATCAAATTAAATGTGTTCATGAGCTGTAATTAAAAGTCTGAACATCATTTTTCATGAGTATGAACAGATCTACCAGTACAAAGTACACAGGCATGTTGCTCCTAGCTACTCTCAAAAAAACCCTGATTATCAAAGAATTACTCGCCTACATAGAAACATTTCAATCCCAGAATATTAGCTGCCCAGAGAGTCTATCCATACAGGTAAAATGTACGTGTTTCTGAATTGATAATCCTATTTACATAAGCAATTTAAATACAGCTATTGCATACAAGCATACACTATATTACTGTTTAGACTTACTCTAACACCTGTGAGAACTGCTAATCTGCCTTTCTGAGAGTAGTCAGCATCAATTCACTTACGAATTACTGCAGATTGTGATATAAGAAGATCATGAAGTATTTTTTTTAATTTTGGTTTTTGTTTTACCTTGTGTAACACCTTGCTGTATAGGGTTAGCTGACACAGCATGTCCATATAATTAAAGCAACTGTATGAATACTAAAAAACTCCATCAAATATTGCATATAAATACATCATAGGTTTGAAGCCAGAAGGAACCAGTAAATGATTTCCTGTTAGCTCATTATATTTCATTAAGTTCTAATGGGTCAAATCCAGTAACTTATTAAAACAAGCTACCTTCTCCAGAGGTGAAATAATTTTTTGCTTTGAAGATAGAGATGGAGAATTTGTTACCTCCACACCTAGTTTCTTATAATCAGGGAAAAAGCAAAATCTTCCTGTTAAAAATGCCTTTTTTTTTTTTAATTAGCTTCATATTCAGCCTACTTCTTCTTGCTCAGCATTGCCCTGCTAGGATAGGCAGGCCTTTGGTAGTTTTTTTGTCTTAAAGAGATACATATTCATCAGTCCTTTTAATGCAAGACAAAATGAACTCTAGCACAACGTCTTCTCTTCCTCTGAATCATCTGTGGTTCCGTGCCTTATCCAATATTTCAACATTCCTTCCGAAAAGCAGGCACTCCTTCCTTACTTAGATAAAGCTACACAACAATAAGGTTTCCCCTACTCCTCACCTTTCTCCTAGTTTTGCAAGAAATATTTTAGTATCTTGGCTCCCAATAAGAACATATGTCCAGTTCTAACCTTTAAACCTGTAGTGTAGTCTCTCTATGCTTAGAAGCAGATATTTTGGGAATCTTTCAAGTTCTGTGCTCCGACACTCATAACCTGGCATTAACTATATTGAAATGATACAAGTCACACATTACTAACTTACACTAGCAGAAAAAAGCTAATCAGCTTTTGGAGTAAATACCATTTTTTGATTTCTACCCAAAAATTGTAGGAAAAAACTGACTAAGGTAGTGGAACTTCTCCCAGGAAACCCTTTTGAAAATGCCAGTAATGCTTTATTGACATTTTAAAGGGTAGTTGTCAGTGGTAGGAAGCACTTAGCTCTTTAAAATCAGTTCTTGACATGAAGATCCACATTTGTTTTGGCCATTTCACATGATCACATGATGTCACACAGAAAGAACATGTACAATACTTTGCACTTCCTGCACTTGGACAAATATTCAAGCTTCCAAATAAAACGATTTATAGAGTAACAATACCATCATTTCCCTCCCACCCCCTCACACAGGAAGTATTCATAGCCTAGTGACATATTAAGAATTATGTTCAAACTGCACTTTGATTTTGATACACTAGCAGATGTATTAGGAATGCTGTCATTTTATTCTGTTCAGTCTTTCAAGTATTAAAGAATATTGGTAAGGAAAACAGGAAATTAAACATTTACATGCTTCTTCCCCCAATACTTCCTCCCAGTCTTACAATCATGAATGTCAAAGCTTGAAGTCTTTATCTAGATATACTTCATGGCTTTCAAGTGAGGTAATGTCATTTCACAGGAAATTCTTTAGCTTGGAAAAGCTGAAAATAAACAGGATTCTATAGGTTCAAGAGACCTTTTTGCTAGGTTCTCATCAGCCGAATTTAAGTGGACAGATCCTGCTGAAGGAGTGGCTAAGACTTCATTATGTAGCAATTTTTAGAAGCAGCCTTTTAGGCCTTGTGATAACATTGATATCTTACCTTCAAAGCAGCAGTATGTTATTCCACATACAAACTCACTTTAATTAGCTTGATTTCTCTAAGAAAGTACCAGTCACCTAGAAGAGAGTGAGAGTAAATGATGGGTAGCATTAAATAGCCTTCCTTAACTGTCCACATCGCATTGGCACCCAAGTTCTTCATGAACCAGTTTCTGAACAGTTCATCATTTTCAGTTCAACTGATCAGTGCAACATCCTTTGAAACAGCTCCTTACAAGCTGCAGTATAGTTGAGCACCCAGGTACAGACTGTCAGCCACCCACACTGAAGTCTTTGATGAATTGCCCGCAAGAACAAACACAGAATAAAAGCCACAGTACATGACCATGAGGGGCAGCAAGCTTGTCACAAACAGGTTAAGACAACTGAAGTGGGTGTTGATGTCTTAAGGGAATTTCCCCTCCTTCATTGCTTTAGCTGATGCTATAAAAACAATTCTTCTTTCTCCACATCTTCACAGCACAAAAACATCCATCTTTTCCATATCTACCTATGAAACACTAAATGAAGATCTGCAAAAGAAATTGCCCGTCTTCACACACTGAGTTCTCAAAGGGAAAGAAAGTGCTAGTAGCCTATACAGTGTATACTTCAGAAACAAGGTAAAAAAAGGTAAAGTAAGAAACAGAGGCATTAAAATCCCTTTTCACTACAGATCTGCTCTCAGGCTGCAAGATGGACAAGACTTGCTGATGCTACAGTAAAACCGTGAATACCTGCAATTATAAACCGAGCTGAAGCCATCTTGTAACTCTTCTCATAATTTCATCTGTTTTCTAGAATTGCCTCGTATGAAGATAATCACCATATGGCTTGAGAATCATTATATAGCTACAGTTACAGTTCTCATGTAGCAACTGGGCACCTGCTCTTCCTCCCCAGTTTGTTGCTACCCTTCAGTAGCAACAACTGCTGTAGCAAAAGCTGACCATGATTTCTATGAACATAATCATGACATTGCTCAGAGCTACAAAGACAGATAATACAGTGGTTAAGGAAGATGTGACATTCCTCGTATTATGGGCTTCCTCTGTGTAGTAAAAAAACTGGGAGGAAGGGGATGAGAAGATGAAACACAGCAGTGTAGTACCTCCCTCCCCACCAAGCATTCAGAACTCCTGTAGATGTTGCTAATCCTTGCAGATGAGTTCTGTAATGGGTTATCTTTTCCCACCATATTAAATCAGTTAGGTTTGTTCTAATTAGGTTAAAACCAGGCAAAGGGGAGCCATTTTAAAATAGTTACGCTGTCCAGGAGTCAGATGTAAGACATTTTGTACAGACTTTCTATATGAGAATTTCCAGTTACATCCTGAGGTGCTATGCACCAAAACAGTAATCATATTAACTATTTTAAAAGCTGCTTCTCACATAGGAAAATGTCAGCCAAATTCAGATCTTGAACTAGATCCTTCTATAATTATTAATTTCATTATAACCATATATGTGGTTTATAATATGCTCTGGATAAAGGCAAAGGACAGTATACACTGATCCCTATCACAGATATGAAGGTATAGTCATGCACACACTCCTCATATATCAGTCATCATGTACTTTTAAGTCATTTTTATCAGGTGCCATCTCTCAGCTCAAACACCAATATAATCTGGTACACTAGGAATGGCTCATGTACATTGTTATGGCATTAACTGCAGATTTCCTCAAACCTTCCGTCAATGGATGCCAGGAAACAGACAAGCAGGACCTCTTCTTGCAGATGGCTATTTAAGTCTAGCAATATCCCATTCCTAAAATTAGGATGCCAGCTAACAATTCAGCTTCAACAGCGTCGTAGTTCATCCTCTAAGCCGTAGATTTTTGTTTTTAAGACTCTTAGTTCTCCTTGAATTTTACGTGTTAGTTTGTTTCCTTGGCGGACCTCACGTAAAATTGCAAGATCTTGGTCTGGTCCCAAATTCAGAGCCACCTGAAAATGAAAAGAAAGACAGATTAAGAAAAACAAAGCTGTACAGAATACAATTTAGAGAGTATTATGGTAAATATATGAGGTAGAAAACTCTAAAGGAGACCCTTTCTAGCTAGCAAAGAGGATGTGTAAGTTCATAGCACTAGGATAATACACAGAAAGGTGCTCCAGAACCTAAAATAAAGAGCAAAGCTTTCAAAACATTGTACTGTATTGCTAGCAAGGAAGAAATCTTAATAGAATACAATCAAGTTGACTCGTAGCCTGTTGACTCCTTTCTAGTTCCTGTATTATTTAGAGACTCACAAAAATGGGCAAGTTAAAGTATTTATCAAGTAGCTTGTATTTAGTTCTAAGTACCTCAGGAGATGATATTTTATCATCTTTTGCTATTAAAACTAGAGGTGGTCTAGCTGCTGTGGCTGACCTGCGGCCCTCTGAACTGCACAGGATTCAAGAGCAATTCAACTACAACAGCTTGACTTGGGCAGTGCCACATGGCCTGTACTGAGCCAAACAAAGGCTGCTGGATAATCTGAATTCCCCATGGCAAGCTGGCCAGGGCTGACATTTCCTGTCACCCTGCAACTGGATAGCATGCCAGCCAAGTCACCTTTCAAGGGCACAGCATTGGAAGCTGCCCTAAAATCCCTCTACTCTCTTGACCCATTATGGTTTCTTATTGTCATGAAGTAGTTCTTGGTCAAAGATTTTAATATGCAAATCGGGAAATTTAGTCATCTGTAGTCATTCTGATCTCAAGTGATGAGAAGGATTGAATGATCACTCTGGAGACTTCTTGCAAGTATTTTGTTCCCCTGCCCTCTTGTGGTTAACACTGTTAAGAAATTGAGAATACAATTAAGAGCACACCCACAGATATAAAAGTCTGTAGTGAAGTCTGAATGATTACATGCTTCCCCCCCTTCACATTATGCTGTTAGTCCTTAAAGAATAAAGTTTAAGAACCAACAGGCCATTAAAAAAATGTGCATATATATTAAAAAAAAATTCAAAGCTTTTAGTCAAAATAAATGCATTAGTATGAGTAAACTGAATTGCATGCCAAAAGTACAGGAAGAGTGAATCAATAGCACTGCCAGACTCCTGAAGGAGAGCCTAAGCTATGCCTAGATCATCCTCTCAAGCACACATTAGATAAATGTCTCATCCTAAATTCCAAGCAACACCAAGGGTGTGGCTTCCCTTCTAAGCTGTTCTGATGCTCATCTACACATCACAAAGCTACTACAGAGAATACAGCTTCAACTTCCAGCCATTGCTTCTGCAATGATTTTTGCAAAGTTACAGATGACATATTAACAAAGTAATAAATGGAATATTCACAATACTTATGTCAATGATCTACCTCCTACTGGAACAGAACCAAACACTATGGCTCCCACAAAGAAAATAAATAACCATTTTCTTTGCAGGATAAATTTCTGAATCAACTACCTTGCAATTTTGAGAGAGCTAAGTAAGCTACAGGTGTCACATAAGAACTTGAGAGTGGAAACAAAAACACACAGCTAATGTGTGGACCAATCCTGCTAAGCTTGATGCCTGATTGATAAACAAACAAATATTTTTTGCTTTGTAAAATAAATAGGAGGCAAGTTTTGTCAGGTATTGATATTTAAAGAAGCACTTAGAAATGGAATTATTTCATTAACTCTAGGGAAAGTACCACATTAAACACTGAGAATACATCTCTATAGGATAAGCCCATAATAGTCTGCCTCAGAAATGCTTAGCTGTTACCTTATAAATCTGCTTCTCTACATCTTTCAGCTTCTGCTGAAGCTGTTTAATGTCATTCTTGAAGCCCTCTACTTCCATACTACGGCGTTTTTCCAAGGTTTCACATCGCTGAGTCATCAGTTTCAGGCGCTTGCCCATTTTTTCTGAGCGTTCCTATGGAGATGAAAACCCAATAGGCTATACAAAATAAAGGCTAGAAGATCATCACACAGCTAGCAGATGATTACAGACTAATTACCTTAAGAAGTTCTTGGCCAGCATCTCTCTCCTCACGCATCCTAGCCACTTCCCCTTCCAGGGAGAGACACTGCTCTCTGTACATCTGAGAAAGGTGTTTTTCTTGCATTAGCTTGTCTTGCAGTGACTAGGACATAGGAGGAACAGAAAGAGTCAACTCAAGACTGTTTACAAAACCTCCCCTGCCCTGGAAAAACAAGTGTGGTAGCATTGCCAATATGACAGGAAAATAAAAAATAACAACTGGAACTAAAACTAATAAGTATGTGAGGACAATAAAAAAAAATAAACTGGAAGTATAGTGGAAGAGGAAGAAAAATTGAGACTACTATAGAAGAGCTGGAGGACATCAATTGAGAGGACTCATTTTACCCTGACAGCAGCAAGGAAGATCCAGATACAGCACGCTAAGACCATTAGCTCAGAGCACTTACAGGAACAGAAAGCCATGTGCAATCAGCAGGTCAAAAACTGTTGATCTTACATATCAGATGGCTTACAGAATCAGGGAATTTTTCTGGGCATGAAAGAAACTGACAGTGACATGCTACCATAAATCCTAACTATACATTTTATCTGAAATTTGAAAGCTATGCTAATTTTGAAGCAGGAGAGGGTCTTTTTCGTAAGATTAGTGCCAACAACAACGTAACTTACAGCAAGGCAGTACAGCTTTGAAACTGCTGCTAGTGACTGGCTATTGCACCAAAGACAAGGTGCTTGCAATTTTCTAGTCAAAAACTGTTAAAGAACCTCTACCAAAGACAAGAAAAATCACCTTTATTTCTCTGCTGTGGACCTTTGAAGCTCCATCATTTGCTTGCAGCATATTCTTCAGCTCTCTCTGCTTCTTTCTTCCTGACTCTGTGCTGAAAACAAGGTGATCCAGATCTTTGCCAAGTTTCCTCAACAGGCTGTCCTTTTCTGCCATCCATGCTTTCTCATTGGCTCTGGCATCAAACTTGAGCTGGAGAAAGTCACGCGTACTCTCATATAAGAGATTTTGGGTCTTATGGAGTCTGCAAAAAGGGATCCCAGTGGAGTTAACTTCTTTTCTAGTACCTACCTTAATTTCATCAGTCATCACTGCAAGTTGGAAGAAGCATGGGAGAAGAAGATAGGTGATCTAAATGTGAGTTTAACTCATCTAATGAAAGCAGTGCTATTCTTCCAATGTGAAAGAGGATTTTTAAGATGCAGATTATTCCACTCATCTTCCACACACACTACCAGATGGCTGCATAATTTGCTTTTCTGCCTGCTGCAGGAAGCAACATGGTGAAAGTCATAACATTTCCATTGCTCCCTCTCATCTCATGACTACACCGTCATTCTCTCACACTCACTTTTCTGTTATAGTTTTTATCTTTTCGTGGTCCTTCCGATGCCGGACCTCAGCTTCCTCCATCTGAATCCGCCTGTCCTCGAGTAGTGCCTCAATCTGTTCCCTGGCTAATCGTGTTTGTTCTTCTATCTGAGCTTGCAGGGCCTTCACCTGAATAAGCAAACAAAGCCATTACTGAGTAAGACCTCACATCAGCTCTCCGCCTGCCCTTGCAAGTCTCTTAAATTCCAAGATTCAGATCAAAAACTGTACCTGATAACACCTCTGGCATCTCTAATTTCTGAATCTTTTATTTTTATGCTAAGTATTTCGGCCAACTAAGAAGTATTTTATAAAACCATGCTATAGAGAAGAGAGGTGTCCCATAAGCTGCAACAATAAGCTGAAGATATTGGAAAGATTTAAATTGCACATATCTAACAAATGCTGTGGAATATACAGAGACACTTCTGTACCTCTGCTTGAACAAATAATATTAATAATAGTAACAACAACCACCACCACTGACATCTTCTGTACAAGTTTGTCTATTTTTTGTTTTTCTTGACTCATCCTTCCTCATCCTTTACATACAGCTTCTGGCATCTTCCCCAGTTCATGATTCTGCACATTTTATCTTTCATTCTGTCATGCTACCTATACCTGAACTTCTATGGAAGTCTAGAAAAGTGAACATTTTATAGTATCAGTGCGTCTTATGAGGATTGCCTAGTACTGTCTCAGAAACATTGCTTTTGTCAAACTTCCACAAAACACCCAACCCTGCACATCATCAGAGGGTTTAATGCAAATTCCTATCTGCTTTTAAATTATGGGAGATAGCGTCAGTTACACGTTCTATACTTAAGGACAACATATTTGAGTTGACATTAATGGAACATCTGCTTACATAAAGCTTCCAGAATCAGTTCTTAAATTTACATTCACAGCAAAGAAACAGCTAAGTAAACTAACAGAAAGTGTGAATCCATAGTAAAATGCAGGGATTTATAAAATTGGTACATCTACATCTTACCTAAGCAGACAGCATATTTTTTGTCAATTTTCTGCAAGCCAGGAATTACGTCCATCAGTTAGCAAATGTTTTTACCTGTAGTATAAGGGTATCATCATCTCTTTGATATCTCTCACAATTTTCTGGCTTCTCTCCTTTTACTGTTGTTTTTGAAGTGTTCCTCTCCATACCTACTGAAGAAATTTGGAAAACCTTTTCTACTTTTGTTAATCTACTTGCAGTACCTTTCCAAGCATCACATATTGTGCATTCTGGTGGGCCTACAGGAACAGGAAAAAGCTTGCCACTGCTACAGTCACAAGGACTTGTAGGAGGGTTAGCTGAAAGAAAAGAATCCTAGAACTTAGGCTGATCACATATTCCCTCTATCATATTGCAATATTTAGGCAACCTCCTAATTTTCTTGGCATATATAGAAAGAAAACTTGACACATTTTCTTAAAATAAATGATGAATAGGAAGATGTCACAGCTGCACAAACATCAAGCCTTGAATGAGTTTTGAGCTTGTTGGCTAATTTCAGTCAATTTGTCACGATTGTCAGGATGAGGTAATTATTTCAAAAGAGAAAATTAGCATGTAGGCATATGCTAGGACCAACCCTAAGGCCCCTTCCTTAGCTGAGCAACTCAGGGACACAAGAGCCAGCTAAGGTTATTTTAAAAGGTTCTGAAGAGTACTACATGTGTACGTATGCACACATTCAGGGAACGTAATGGATATTTACCAAAGCATTCAGAGTCAGGAATTATTCTGGCATACAGGAGACAGACACACAGAAACAAGAGCTGAGCTGCTAGTACTTAGCTTAGTGTGGTACCTGTGCTAGATGCATCATCTTGTTCCTGGGACTCTGCTGGCCTTTGCAGAACAGTAATCTAGAGAAACAAGACATCTGCACTGAGCATCTGACTTCCTCAAAGGTACAGTGGTGAAGAACAAATCTTCAACAGTTAAAACGAGATATCCAAAAGAACAGCATTACCTTACTTCTACCACAAGGAAGACATTCACAAGTGTAATATCCATGGTGAAAAGCTTCCTTTATCATAGCTGAGTTTTGCCATTTCTGCCTCTACTTTTTTCACCAGAAAAAGTGGAAAGTAATTCTGCCTTTGATGGCTTTATTAGGATGAAAATCAGCACCCTCATAGCAGGAAAAAGAGCATTTTGGGGACAGAGAGAAGAGGAAGATGAAGATGATGTTATTTACTTCTTTTTATACTCTTTCTTGTCTCAGCAAGACAGAGAAATACAAAGCTTCATTTATCAGCACATTCATTCCAGATACTGAGCAAGCCTCTGATAAAAGCTGAGTGATAAAAATACTGAAAACTCAACTGTTGAACTGAAACCTACCTGAAAAGAAGGAGGCTGTCAAGGAGCAGGTTATAACTCCAATGCCTGTATTTAGGTTGATATTGCACAATAGGCCTAAGTTTAGAGCTACCCTAAGCCAGGAATTTTAAAGCTTCTGCAAGATTTTTGAAGTGCTTGAGCAGTGCAGTGCAACCACGAACAATCAAGCAATTTCAGCCTTTTTCTGCACCTCATTCCAAAATAAATCCTGTGTTTCCATCATAGTCTCTGTATGGCCAAATCACTCATGACTTGGAATAGGTTCAACTACATTCCAAGTCCTATGCACTGCCATTTTAACAATTCAACATCAATTCTGAAATATGAAACAAGTTGTCTAGAAGGAATGGTTCTTCAGCACTCTTCTGCCCAGAAAACTGCTGCAGCAACCTTGATGCATTCTTCTTTACTGAAGCCCTAAGGGACAAGCATTCTGAAATAGCTGATCTTCAAACACTGTGCCTGGTCATTTTCCGCACTTCTGTTTTTTCCTTTTTGTGGTGTTCTCTCCATCTTCTTGTAAACCATTTGCAGATGACTTCAGACTCCTATCTGACATTTTAGAGGCTGACCTGGAGGTATGTTTTGAAGGTAGAAGGAGGCTGATGCTAAGAGGACCTACTGTCAGTGTGCTTGTTCCTACTTACCTTTCAGCATTTATACTAAAACCCGATGTTGCTACAGATCCCTCCTGCTTTGGGTTCATTTAGCAACCTTTGACTTGTGGGACTGATCTGGTCTGTGGTCAGATGCTGGGATACAGATACTCATAAACCAAAGAAGAGTTGTACAGAAAAATGGAACTTGCCTTATGTGAAGGGTCCTTATGAAAATATGTGACTTCTCCTTCATCTGTTCCCACTAAAGCCAGGAGTTGCTGGATTCTTTTTCTGTCCTCCAATTCCCTGGAATTCAAAGGAAGTGGTCAGCACATTTCTTTTCAAAAATGCATCAGGACATTGTGACACACTGTACTTTTAATTTATTTATTGATGCTACCAAGTTTTCCAACCTGTTGCAGTTCCTGAGAATACTGCTTTAAAAACAAGCTCCTGCAGACATTACTGATGTTGCCAATATAAGAACACCACCAATTCTGCAGGGATTGGAGAGTATTTCTCAAGTACGACAATACTATGTAGGCTGATACAATAGCACATGGTGGAAAGGATTTGCACTAAGAGTTCTGAACTACCTAAAATCCTTTCAGACTGTAAATGTCCATTGCTTTTAAAGCATACTACATTAAGGGCTGTATCAGACTTTTTATCACACTCCTGAGAAGTGCCAAAGCACACCAATATGTTTTGACTTAACTTCTTAAATCCTTAACAGAAACCTTCATGGTGGAGCAGGGAAAGAGAGTGAGGAAGCAGAAGCAGAGACAATATCTAATGAATTGACCACAATCCCCATTCCCTGACCCACTGTGCTCCTGGAGGAGGCAGAAAATTCACCAGTGAAGTTGAGCTGGGAAAGAACAGAGGTGTGGGGGGAAGGTATTTTAGAATCTGGGCTTATTTCTCATTATCCTAGTCTGATTCCACAGAATGACTTGGGTTGGAAGGGCCCTTAAGAGATCATTTAGTTTCAACGCCCTTGCCGTAGGCAGGGATACCTTCCATTAGACCAAGCTTCTCAGAGACCCATCCAACCTGGCCTTGAAAACTTTGAGGGATGGGGCATCCACAACTTCTTTGGACAACCTTTTCCACTGCCTCACCACCCTCAGAGTGAAGAATTTCCTGCCAACAACTAATCTAAATCTGCACTCTTTCAGTTTAAAGCCATCCCTGCCTTGTCCTGTCACTGTAAAAAGTCCCTCTCCAGCTCTCTTGTAGGCTCTTTAAGTGCCAGAAGGGTGCTATAAGGCCTCTCTGGAGCCTTCTCTTTTCCGGGCTGAACAGCCACTACTCTCTCGGTCTGTCTTCATAAGAGAGATGCTCCAGTCGTCTGATAATTTAATTAGCAATAATTTCCCCCAGTCAAGTCTATTTTCCCTGTGATGGTAACTGGTGAGTGATCGCTCTGTCTTATCTTGACCCACAAGTCTTTCCTTGCATTTTCTCTCCCCAGTCCAGCAGAGGAGGTGAGTGGTAAAGGGTGTTGGTGACCACCTAGCACCTAGCCAAGCTCAAACCATCAGTCAACTTCAAACAAAACTTCACATTCAAGCTGGTAATACACAATTCAAATCTGAACCAATGTTCAACTTCTGCTCTTCATTCTACTACCAGAATAGGAGGAATAAAAAGTGGAAACATTTTAGCAGCCTAACAGATTGCACTGCACCTTCAAGACTGGTTCAATTTTGTAGGAGCCCGCCCTAAGAAGTGTGGAATAATTGCTTCTCTGAAGACTCTAGATCTGGCTGAGAACATAGTGCATGAATTGCTGCTGGCAGTGACTCAGCTCCCCATCCAGGACAGCCCACCTGATTTTCAGCCGGTCATTCTCTGAGTACAGCCGAAGGACTTGTTCCCTCTCCTGGAAGAGGTACACTTGCATATCACTCAAAGCCTTTTGCAGCTCCGCAGTCTCCTCTTCCAAGTGACGGACTTCCCATTGCAACTGGTGCTAAGTGGAGAGAATGAGGTACTTAAAATGATACAGAGCAATGGGCAACACTTACAAACTTCAAACTGCTTGTGCTGTGAGCCTGTAACTGGTATAAACACCAGCCAGCTCAAGAATTATTGTATTCACCTATAATATTTGACCAGATGAGGGCAGTATTGGGAAAAAATTATTTTAAAATGTTTCAGCTGGGACTCCAGAGCCCCAAGAATCACTGTCACTACACAACCGTGAAATAAAGCTTCAGCTTGGGTCTCCAGTTTCCAGTGGTTGCACTTGCACACTGGTGGTCAGAGCACAAGTATGAAGAGTATGACACTAACAAAAACCTAGCAAAGCCCCTGTAATAGCATTTATTTTTAAAATAAATGACTGAAGAATGAACATTAGGATATCTATATGGTTTAGCAGTAAGAAATCCAGGTAGTTACTACATTTCATTTTATCTACCTGGTGTGATAAGCTAACGAACCTTTCAAAAGACCATTCCTGTATGAAAAAATGCATTATTTTGAAACCTGCCCCTCTTTTTCCCACATGACAGTAAGTTGTACAGTACATATTTCCCCAGGACTTTCAGGCTGCTTCAAGCATGGCCAGTACTGGAGAAGGGACCTCAATCACTTCAGAAGTGAGGTGTTCTATTCTGTTCTATTCCCAAAGGACCATCCACAATTACAAAGATGACTGCTGGGCAGATACATGCTATAGCCCATAACAGAGCACTGCATATCTTACAGATATTCTGTAAGATTCTTTCCTCTTAAAAGAAAGTTTTTAGAGTTTGGAGTTTCTTTTCAATTCTCATTTATTTTCTGTGTATCTTACTGCTTAATAGCTTATGGCCAAGCTTATGAATTCCACTGAATTATTAATTATGTCCATAACTCAAAGCCCATTAAATTTGGACAAAAGAACATTCATTCACTTTAAAAAAAGGAAGAAAAAAGAAAGAAAGAAAAAAAGCTGGACAACTCAGGTTTTAATATTAAAAAAAGGAAATTCCCATTGTGAAAATATAACCTATCTGTAATAACTTCAGAAGATCCTACAGGTATGTTTCCATTTGACTTAACAGAGGACAGCTGGATTTTAAAATCAAGCCCCAAAATCAAACCCTAAAATCTACTTATTTCTTCCTAGTTCCACCATGTTACTGGTAAATCCTAAGACATCTGTGCTGAGTTTTTTCAACTGAATAAAATTACTAAGCTTGTGAATGTAGCCACTCATTG
Organism: Dasyornis broadbenti; assembly: GCA_013397935.1. Lineage (NCBI taxonomy): Eukaryota > Metazoa > Chordata > Aves > Passeriformes > Dasyornithidae > Dasyornis > Dasyornis broadbenti. Next base: position 4,725 of record VZRN01004248.1, on the reverse strand, counting down.
TTCAAATTGTCGTTTCCTAACCTGCTCATCATATGTTTGTTTGTATTTCTCCAGCCTTTTTACCAGCTCCTCATGTTCCTCATCAAAGTCAGCAATCTTCTTGCGGTAATATTCCAGCAGCTCATGGGAGGGATTGAGATGGGCCAAGCGCTCACTGACTGATGGGAGAGGAGTAAAGTCCTCCCGGGTTGGAGACTGGGACTCAGCAGATCTGGATGAGGCATGGGAAGTTGGTAGCCTAGACAGAAACAGTCTCTAATGACATGTAAGCTTCAGACAAGAAAATTAAAACACTTTCTAAAGTAGCTAAAAAGATTTTAAATTTTTACACAAAATTCAAGATTTTACACAAGATTCAATTTAAAACACAGATTAGCTTGACTGTGCTTTGGGCTTTAAGAGGAGATCACAGTATTTAGAAGAACCAAGAACTTTGATAAAGAACAGCTTGCAGGTATATTGTATTGTGGAGAAGGACCCAACTGACAGAAAAAGATAAAAACAAATGTTATGGAAACAAAGCCTCATAAGTTATTTGGGGAGGATGAATATGAAAAGAGGAGAAACAGAATAGAAGGACATAACACAGGCGACAAAAAGTCCATTGTTGCACAATTTGAACCAGTAGCCACAGTAAAATAAACAGGAAAACATAATCTGTGACAGTCACATCTGAGACCCAGAGACAAAAACAGTTTCTAAAGACAGACTGTTGAATAAAGACTAATTCAGGCTGGCTGATGCACCAGCCATTTTAATTTAAGGTGTAAGTCTAGGAATCTACATGCTTTCCTTTCTGGTGTACTTGATGTTCTTATTCACATAGCTTATCCACCCTCGACAGTGAAATAGAAGCTTCCAAGTTCTTCCAAAGCTTCCACGAAGCTTCCAAATTTTATGTTGAAATGCTACATGGAAAATAAGTTAATGTTATTTAAATGAAATCAAAACCATGTATAATTATATACTGTATTTTTCCCTGAAATAATATTTAGTGCATTCAAACATTTAATCTGCTGAAACAAGTACCGAACTTACAAATAGAGCTGCAGAGTTTAAAAAAAAAGAAAAATCAGAAAGTGCTTTTTATTATTTATGTTGATATGACAAACTTTTTTTTGTAAATAATACTATGAATAACAGAAGCCTCTTGACTACAGAGCTGCTTAATGAAAACGCAGAATGAGGAATTTTGATGATAAAGTGATTTGGTAGGTGACACTGAGACGATGGCCTTTATGGAGCCACTCACCAAAGCTGCTCAAATCAGAACCCCAGTGCACAGCCATGAAAACTCTGGGCACTGTACGAACGCATTAAATATCCAAGGCGTAAGTACTTCATGCAGGAACTTGGCGCAGGATCAGAAACGCCTTAAACAATACACTTTTTAAAAATGACCCCAGAATGAAAGAGGTAACCCAGGCACAAAGTAAGCGCTTTACTGCTGAAGAGCAGTAGAAACGGAAAGATGGAAGAACAAGGAAGCGCAGCAGGCACAGGAGCGGACCAAAAGGTGCCCTAGATTTAACCAATCTACCAGGCAGTAAGGAAGGGGCTCCGAGAGCTACAGTGTCCCAACAGGAGCAGCCCACACACTCACTACCTTGTGGAGCGCGGGGTCCCCACAGCGCGGTCTGCCGCGCTCATCGTGCCGGACTCTTCGCGGGTGGGGAAGAACGGCTTCGGGCACCCCGGGAGGCTGGTGAAGGCGGGGTGCCCGGCGGGAGCCCCGCTGCAAAAGCCCCGGGATAGAGGTCCCGGAACGGGAGTCCCGCCGCCGCCTCAAGGCCCCAACGGCCAAACAACCGCCACGCCGGCCCCGCCGCGTCTTAAACGGCACAACACCCCACTTCCGCCACCTCCTCCAATCACAGACAGGCTTTCATGCGGCGCCGACCGCCTGCGCCAATCGGCGCTCGCGACACGGGCAGCAAGGGCTCTGCGCGTGCGCGTCTGGGAGTTGTAGTCTCGAGGCGCCTGGAGGGGCCGTGGCGCATGCGTCGCCACGGCGCGGGTGCAGGGAGCCTGTGTGGGGCCTGTGCTTGTTAGGCCTGTTTTTGTTATGGCAGCATTACCTTCCCGAGACCTCCACTAGCCTAAACATATTAATATAAAAGCAAAACTACCTTGAAAAGTCTACAGGGAAACCAGCAAAAGACCGGTTCTCAAAGCAAAGCTTTCGAGTATGGAGATTTTTCACTCTGGTATTCTGAGCTAAATAATTGCTTGTTTTAGAAATTGGGTTAGTGGTGATTCTATTGCTGGGACTACAATACACGTGTATTTCCTCGAAAGAGTCTGATACAGGTCATCGGAGAGACACAACCAAATAATAAAAGAAGCGGAAGGATGTTGTGGAACAGAAAAAACCTTACTAAACCTTACAGGATTTTTTTTTTTTTTTTTAAACAGCAGGGATTTTTTAGGGAATGGTGACCTTCGGATCCCAGGTGTCTCCAATGGGAATTTCGGGTTTCAGAGGTGAATTTTTGGGGAAAAAAAGGCGGATTTTTTCAGGAAAAAAAGACATTGCTTTTAAAAAACACGCAATTTTTGGGGAGGGAGAAAAGGGATTTTTTAGGAAAACTGGCGATTTTTTTTGAAAAATAATGGAATTTGGAAATTCGGGCTAGAATTTTGTTCTCTGATCTGCACAGCCCCCATGCTGCTGCAGAACACAGGATTCCAGGTGGGATTTTGAGGGGAATTTGGGGGATTCTGGGGTTCCAAGGTGAATTTAGAGGAAATAAAAGGTGATTTTTGGGGGAAAAAAGGGACTTTTGGAAAAAAAA
>VZRN01004247.1:1632420-1684465 GCA_013397935.1 Dasyornis broadbenti | reverse complement strand
GCATGCAGCAGCGGGACCCGGCATCCTGTCCTGGTGCTGCCGGGGCAGGGGAACGGCCCGGCGGCGGGGCTGGGGTTGAGGGTGAGGCTGAGCGGGCCGGGCCTGGGCCCCGAGCGCTCCGCCCGGGTGTTGCCGGGCTCGCCCTGTGTGGGGGAGCGCTCGGTTCGCCCGCGGTGCGCGCCTGGCGGGAGGAGCACGGCTGGTAAGGGCACCTGGGCGGGGACAGCCGGGGCCGGCAGCCTGCGGGGTCCTGGGCACCACGGATCGGTGCTGGTGGTTCAGGTACCACCGGAGCGGGGCCGCCGGGCCGTGCTGCTGCTGCCTGCTCCCGACCTCGGCGTTTGCGGCGGGGCTGGTGCTGGGGCTGGCTGCCATTAATCCCGGTGTCCAGCAGCAGGGACTGGTACTTGTCCTGGCCTTCAGGCGTATTCTAGGGGAGCTTTGTTTTAACAGTGTAAATAGCAAATCGGTAAGTCTCGTAAGGAATCTTGAGGCTGGCTCAGGGGTCTTCCAGGAGTTCAGTCGAAGGGAATGGGAGAGAACAGATGTATGGTGGAGGGGGTGATAATGATGGAGAGGAGGGGTGCAGTCCCTGCAGGGCTATTTGTGCCCCACTGCCTCACGTGTGAGTCCTGGGTGGTCCTGCATGGCACTGAGAGCAGCCTCTGTGCTTTGAGCAGCAGTTCCGGGGAGGACACTTGGAGAGTTCAGCGATTTTGCTCTCAGACCCCGCTAAGAACCAGTAAGGGGAGGTTGTCTGCTCACTAGGGTGGCTTTCCAGCGGGCACGGAGGTGGCCTTCAGCAAACGGATTGAGTTGACTGGGGAAGGAAGGCTGCTCAATTTAAAAGCTGTTGGAATAATGAAGGACCAAAGAGCTTCCCTGAGCAATAGTGTGTCTGTCCTGAGTTAACTGGTCATGGTGAGCTAGACAAAGCCAGTCTGGCCCTTGACCTCTAAGTTCTTTAAGGGTAGTACCAGAGTGGTGATACTCTCGGTGGTATCATCAGTCTTGATGTAAGGGAAGGCACGGGGTGGGCTTTGTGGCTGAGTCTTGGTTCTGGAGCTCATTCATGCACGTGAGTACTCCGAAAGTCTGCTGCTGAGTAACTACTCCCTTTTCTTGTAATGTGCTTGTTTTTAACACTATAGCAAAGTGCAGGGATGTGATTGATGCATACAGAAGAGACATTTGTGCAAATAAACCAAATCTGGGAGGAGGTGTGGATGGCAACAGAGTCAGAAAAATAATCCCAGAACTGGGATTGCATTGCATCTGACCATTGCTTGTTCATCTGGCATGGAAAAAGATGCCACTTTGCTTTTGTAATTCTTTATTGTGTGTACAGTTCCTGGGTGTGGTAATAGATGCATGGATATATTTTGAAGTGTAATGTACTTCCAAACTAATAGTACGTCTGGAAGAAAAACAGGAAAAGGAAACTACCAAGCAGATGTAGCTTAGAAATAAGTGGCAGAAATGTAGTGTAACTGAAATTGCAGAAAAAAGTAGTTTGCATGAACAGCAGCTACCAAGATTTCCTAGACATAAGTGCATGGTCTTCCCTGGGTAAATTCTGGATCTTGTATAAGGAATCTCCAGCTCAGAATTTGTGTGAAAATTGTATTTGAATGGGCTGAGTTCTCTCCTTTAGCAGAATGTACTGTTCTCCATCATGTCTCTCTTAGATAAGAGAGTTAATTTTTATTAGACAGCAAGTGTTCAGGTGCCATGTAGTTGCAGAAAACATACTTAAATGCTTGAAAAAAAGGAAACAGTTAGCTCTTTAGAGCCTGGCAGCAAGTAAATGCTTCTGCTGCCGTGTGTGATTCTTTAGTTTTTAAATGTTTGGCTAGAATTTTTGCTTTTTAAATCTAGGTATGTAATTTTTCTTATCTTATTTGCTGTATGGAGTGTACCACTTGCGTCTTGTCATGACATTTATGTAAAACAGGTGCAGTTTTTAAACTGAATTGAATCTGTTGAAATGCGCTTTTATTGTTAAAAGACATGAATTGTTTTTAACAAACACTTCACCCATTTTAACAAGCATATCACCATGATACAAATGGACTTTCTGTTTAATGACAGATCCTGCTTATGGATCATTTTTGAGTACATGGGGAGACATCTCATGTAGCTGCACTATCAGTGTATCCTTAAACAAATTGAGGATGTTTGTATATTGCATCCTAATTCCAGTTCTCTCCTTCTCAGAGCCTACTAGTTCCCAGCCATTTAGAGGATTATATGTCTTAAACTACTGTATGGTTATTTGATGTGAGACCCTGTGCTTTTGCCTTTTGCATGTTGGGAAAGGGCTGGAGAAAATTCTGCAAAACCTTCTGGTGCTCTGGATGCTACAGTCTGGTTCATAAGAAGGACCTAAAATCTAAGAGGTCTTCTGCTCTGAATCCTCCTTCCATTAACACCATGGAACACTAACCTAGAGCTGAGGAATGGAGCTGGCGGTGAAAACCACATGAAGGTATCTGGAGAGCCTTGTCTGTTTTTCCAAGGGATAAGGCAAGAGTGCTATCCACTGTGCTCTTTTTCCAGTGTGGATCCTACTAACAACTTCCTTCTTCCACACGGTACCACACTGAGATTAATTTTATGCCACAGGAGAAATCTCTCAGTGCTGTCTGATAACCAGCTCTTCTGTCCCTGGACAAGTGCTGCAAGCTCACTGTGAAGCCAAATGGTGATCTGTGTAGGGACAAGTGAGGACTCTTGGCGACTTGCTGGCCCTATGGCAGTGCCATCACTGCTATGTGGGAGGATTTGGATTTGGTCCCCAGGCATTTCAGAACCTGGCTTTGGGGAAATGGTTGCTATTGGGCATCCCCAAGAATCCTACATGAAAGGCATCTCAGTGGATGGCAGCAGTCAGCCATGGGTCTTTTGTCTCCATGAGGGCCGGGAAGTCCCTGAAAGCTGTGAATGCTGAGAGGCTGCCCTGGGGAGCCATGGATGCTCCATGCATCCAGGAAGCAGTACTGCATGCTTCCTCAGCATGGAGTACTGGCTTTTGGGGCTGCTGAGCTGTGGGAAATGCTTTAAGCTCTCTGAGTCATAGGAGTCAGTGCCTGCCGTTACCATGGAAATCGGATCAGCTGCTAGGGATGGGGAGTCCTTGTCCCTTGACTCCCCTGCTGCATGGTTCTGGCATGAGCTCATGGATCCAGGGAACCTGATTTCTTGCTCCTTGCCCTGTTGAGATCAGAGGAGGTCAGGCAGTTCTGGCAGCCCTCACCAAAGGGCAGGGAATAATTTTTCTTGGGTCATTGGATGGCTGCAGTGGTGGGACCCTGTGTGTCTGATGTGCTGCTCTGGTGACCTGCTCCCTGTATATGTTATGCTCTTTCATATTTTGGGAAACATTGCATTTGATTAGCAATAGCTTCCTGTCCTTTGGGAGCCCCAGAGAGGTAGAAACTGATTGTAAACTGATGAGTAGCAGATAAGGGAGGACAGGAAGTAAGTAATATAGGCTTGGTATGATCCAAAGGGAGAGGAAAAACATTGAATATTCAATTTCCTGTGCTCTCAAAATGCATCCCCAAGCTTGGTGACAAGCTGAACATGGATGTGACACACCTTCCAGAGCTCAGTCTCTCACAGGTTTTGTCCTCTGTGCTCAGTCTGAGTAACTGTTTCATTGTTTTCTCTCTGGATGAATATATACATTCAAGCTCTAGGGATGGAAGATGCAAAACATCATTGTCCCCTCTCCATTCTGCTGAAGGAAATTGTTTTACTGCGAATATACTTTTCACACTAAGGTGTTGTGTCTCCTCAGATCGTTTTGAACCCTTTGCTCTCCTCATAATGCAAAATAAGCACAAGCATCTCTATGAAACACTGTTACTAAGGCTCTTGCTCATGCAAGATTGTCACTTCATTTTTCTACAGTTCCTGTTTGCTTACTACCTGGTGACCAGTGAATTACTGTCCGTGTGGTGTGTGTGAGCAATCATTAAACTTAATTGTCTTTTTTAATATTTCCTTGCTTATTTCCAGGACGCTGAATTCAGAGGATAACAGCTGTTTCCCAGGAATTGTCCCTAAGAGTTGGTACTCTTAGGAGGTCCTGTATGCTGTGCTAGCTCAGTCCAAGCTTTAATGTATCTTCTGCTTCAGATGAGAGTGAGAAATATTTGCGAGCAACAGCAAATGCACTGAACTGTCTGTTTCTTGGACCCTCTTAATTCTTTAGTCTCCTCAGTTTTATGGCATGCTTGGTGAAAAATACTCATTCAGGCAGTATGGCTTTAAATGAAAGAGATGATTCCTTGCTGTTTGCTGTTATATAGGAGAAAGGATTTACTGGATGATGCTGAAAGGAGATGAGGGTTGTATGTGTGTTGTTCTCCCTATCTTACTAGCTCAGCCTAAAAAATTCCTGTTTTATGGAGCTGTTCACTTCTCTGTTCAGATCCCAGCACACTGAAGCACCCACTTCAGTGTTGTTGAGAGCTCTGGTTCTCCATTATGGGGAGAAGGGAGGGGGGGTGATTCTTGGGAAAGCTTCCAGCACTGGGCCAACTGTGGAAACAGCTGGCTTTGTGCCGGCCCTTCAGAGGGAGGGGGAGCTCAGAGCCATACAGGGAGTGTATCAGGCAGGGGCTGGTGCAGCCTGTCGCCTTCTGCAGTGTCCTCTTGCTGCTTCTGTTTCAGGAGAGAAAAACTATTCTGTCCAGAGGTGTGGTCAAGCAGAGACTCGTTGAAAGGGTTGGTACGGCTCTTGATGGCATTTGATAGCAATTGGCATGAAAGAATCTGGCATGTAGTGCCCCTGGCTTGGACGAGGAGTTCCTGCTTGTATTAAGGGGGAGGGGAAGCATAATCTTTGGATAAATAAAGGTAAGGGAGTATTGGGGGAAAATCAGTGAGAAGAGGAAGAGCCTCTGTGGGGAGGTAAATTTGTGATCTCTGTGTCTCACCTAACAATCTCTGCAGTCCTTGTTCTAGACACTGCAAAATAAATTGTGGTATTTGGGGACCATGGCTACAGACCCACACTTGGAGCTTCAGGATGACTTGAATTCGGATGATACCAACCAGTTCCTCAGCCAGCTCAAACTGGCCTCCATTGATGATAAGAACTGGCCAGCAGATGAAGTCCCTGCTTTTCCCAAATCAGGTAAGTATCCTGCTTGTTTGCGATCTAGGTTTTGGCCAAAAAGCAGTTGTTTGTCCTGCAACATTGTGGTCATATCTACAACTGGAGAGAGTCCCAGCTCCATTTAAAAGCTTTATAGACACATTAAACTTGCACCACACCCAAGTGAATAAGCCACAGTATTGAACAGCACTAAAAAGTGCAGAGCCAGCTCCTGTAAATATGCTCTTCTCAGTCTTGTGCCTGACTACATTTTGGTGCTGACAGTACAGACATGCTGTAAATCCTTGAGTGTCGTCCATTATAGTCTCTTGCAGGAGAGTTTGACCTTCTGGACTGAAATGGTCTCAAACTCCCATCTGGGAAGGTGGGGCTGGAGATCTGAGTTGTTGCTCTGAAATCCTGTGCTATGAACTGCTGCCCAAAGGGGTCAGGAAAATTATCTCAAGGATACAGGTTGAGTATCCATCAAGGGACGATGTTAAGATCCTCCTTTTCTAAAAAGCCATGATGGTGTCCTTGGGTTTTGTCTTTGTGAATATTTGTGACATATCTGAACAGTTGTTTGAGAGAGTATACATTCTGAGGGATGCATATGGACCTCATATGAACAGAATCTTCTGAAGTCATTGCTGCTCTTGTCCACTCAGAATTTCAAAAGTGGGTTTTCAAGGTGTACAGTTGCATGTATTAGTCCCTCCAATGCAGAAGTACCATTTTTTCTTATACCTCTATCTCTTTGTGCTTGCCGATGTGCTCCAGATCCCTTCTTCTAATTGCTTGTTTTTTGTACTTTGTGCAGATGACTCCAAAGGCTCCCCTGAGCCTGTCAGTCACCTGCAGTGGGATGATCCCTACTATGATATCGCCAGGCACCACATTGTGGAAGTAGCAGGTAGGAGTCTTTCTGGTTCCTCCTTTGATGTCTTTGCGGCTGTGCTGAGGAAGGGCTTTTCTGATAGGGCTCTGGGGACATCTGCTGTTTGGCAGGCCCAAGTGGCAGTGACAGGTGGCACTGTAAAGAGAAGGAGCACCAAACTTCTTGAATGTTTGTGATATGTGTAATTTTCCATTGGCTTCAGCTAAACTTGGGTTCCTTTTGGCTCTTACTGTCTTGATTATGTTATTATCAGGACTCAGTTGCTTTTGCTGAATTGTTTTAGATATGGCTGTTTACTACGTCGTGAGCACAAAAATGGTTTTTGCATGATAATGCCCCAGAAATTATGTAGTTAAGCAATACAGCTGTAAGGTCCTCAGCTGACTGAGTAATCCACAGTAGGTGGCATCTCTCATATCTGAATGGGCAGAGCTTGCCATCCTGTCCAGAAATAACAAGTATAGAAATCTGAAATAGGGGGACTAGGCCCATGTTGCACTGCAAGGACACACCTGTTCATTCAGGGTCACAGGCATTTGGATTTTGTGTTTTCTTGTCCATATTATTTTATTTACACTAACCCTTGGTGATTTACTGCTGGGACCTTCATAAGAAAGAGTTTTGAGGGCATTTTTGAGGTTGCTGTGGTAAGCCTGAGGGAAGGCTAAGGCCAGTTTGTCATGTGTTCCTTGTTAAAAAAAAACAAACCGAAAGTCTGTTGTGACTTGATTCACACTTCTTGCTTGATTATCTATAGCTACCTCCTACCCCTCCTACTGCCACCTTCTACCCCTTCTATTGCCATCTCTCTGTACCTTAGTCCCTGCCCCACATGTAAGTTTTCAAGGAAGCAGAGACACAAGCTGGAGTCCTCCTGTTTCAGTGTTGTTCTGCAGCAGAGTTTGACCACAAAAGAAAGAGTCTCAGGCACTTAATTTGGTAAGAGTTGTCTTGACATCATTCTTTTCTGGGCAGTTTTCTCAAATGAGCTTTCTTTTTTCTGATCTTTCATGTTTCATCTTTTGTGGAACATAATTATAATGGCAAACTCAAAACTTTTTTGATTTTTGTCTCCTGCTCAGTTTGACAGGCTAGGTGTTTGGTATTTGGGCCATTATGCCTCATAGATTTGCCAGAAGTGTTTTCATTTACAAATGTGGTTTTTTTAAAGCTTCTTTCCATGGGGCTGGAGTTTCAGGACTGGAGTTCATAGAGGTCTGCACACTGGTCTCCCTGCTGCAGAAACTGGAAAGGGACAGATGTGTGGACTCTACCATTTCAGTGGTAATAGCTAGAATATTTGGAATGCAAATGGCAGAGGTAACTGGTGTTTGAGGACTCTGGGAAAGGCTGAGTTAAATGATACAGTTCGCTTTAGACTAAGCTTCAGACAAAGTGCTTAGCAGAGTTTAGATCAGAGACATTGATAAGACTGGAATGTCAGCCCAAACCAAGGATATACTTTGTCTTCTGCCTCCTGACACAGACACCACTCTTTCTGCAGGATTTCTGTTCCAAGGTAACATGATCTTTTCTTTCATAAGCTCTCCAAATGGAGTATCACTCCAGTGGAGGTGTGTGTCAGTGGCTGTTGGAGTGTAGCCATTCGACACGGTCTAGGGTAGCAAATGAAGAATTAGCCAGCTTCCTGAAAAGATTTCAGGCTGGGATGGTGGCTGATTGGGAGCCATGCCTGCATTCTGAGTGGGATCTCTTCCCCGTTGTGGTTTAAATTTGTATTCCTAGGGAGCTCTGTGTCTCTGCAGTGTCTCTGTATAGTGCAGAAACAGCTCAGAGAAGCTTCTGTTCTTGGCTCTTGCTGGCCAGTTTTCTCTGGTAGCTGATGCGTCTGGAAGCATGTGATGGTCCCACACACAGCGTGTGGTGTGATTGCTTTCTTGGCACTGGGAGAGCTTGGAGCACAGCTCCGGATAGAGGATTTGCTGCCATATAGTCTTGAGACTTGCTGGTTTCTTGTCTCCTGAAAGGAGAATTTATGAAGTGATCAAAGGGGTGTGAGTTGTAATCTGGGCTCTGTGGTGAAGCTGGTAATTTTTTTTGGTCAGTAATTGATAATTTTAACTGTTCAGAGAATCAGATAGGGTAGTGTTCTCTGGGCTGTTGTTGGAGGCAAACAATCTGGGAAGGTCTGGAAAAATCCTATTATAAGTAGCCTGGAGAGTAAAAATCTCACTAGAGGATTAATATGAAACTGTTCAGATCTGCCTCTGCTGACAAGTTGTGTTTGTCAGCATCTTCAGGTGCAGTGAACACAAGCCATGCTGAGCCTGAAACAAAATAACTCTACCCTAGTTCTCTTGTAAATATTAGCAAATGGCAGCAGATCAAGGGTAGTTTCAGCCATTCTATTGATTTATTAGGTTTCTGTCCTGTGTCCTTCCCTGCTCTGCACTTTAGAGCAGAAAGCATATGGCTGGCTCTATTTCTGCCTGCCCTGAAATATATTCTGGGATGATGATGCTATTTTGAGACAAAAACAGAAGGCTGGTTCCCATCTTTGGGCTGAACTCTATGATCCCAGGGTTATCCTGTGTGGTCAGAAAAGTAATTGCTTTTTGCTGCAAGTGTGCATGGTGTTAATAACTTAATAAAAGCCCAGTTCTGATGACAAAAAGTTAGCACACTAATTTTCTAGCTGACCTTAATTTCTGACCTTAGTTTCAAGGCATGCTGGATTTGAAAAATCTGGCTATCTGACCTAAAGAGGGGAAAGTACTTAAAAACATTTTGCAGAATTTGTTAGGAAAAAAGTTTTGGGGTTTGTTTTTCACTTGAAAATAGTGCAGCAGTTTCACGGAGACTCTGCTTTGTGCCCTGTACTCCTGTGTCTTCTGGGGTCTGGGATCTTGCTGGAAGAGGCTGTCCATGGGAAAGGAGCAGGCATGTCACTGCTGTCCTATGTGTTGGTGTGTTACACAAGATGACAGCAAAAGGCATCCAGGCCACAGTCCTGAGGGAGTACTCAGAACTGGAGTATTATTAGGAATCACAATATTTTAGTTTAAGGAAACATTCTTTTGGTTCTGGGATTTGGTGCTTTTTGGAAGGAAGAAGATGGTGCTCTGCTGGTCCTTTCAGACCTGCCTTAAGATGTGTGTTTATGGAGTGTTTTACGCAGGCTCTGGAGAGGTCTCTGTGTGGTTTTGTTCTTCTTGACTCTGAGTGCCTCTTTTGTGAGCACTGTAGCAGTGAAATTATCTTTGCACGTGGCCAGAAGCTGTAAGAGAGATTTGATTTCACTGCACAAACCATTTCTGCAAAGTGGCTTTTTTCCTTGCTCACGTCACATAGCATTCGGGGGAAACAAGCTCCTGGTTGAGGGCTGTTAAGGAACTATCCCAAGTTTCTGTTATGTTGAGAGTTTCTGTGTTCTCCTGCCAATTCTTACATGGCAAAGGTGCTGCTTCCATCTTCTTGGGGGTTGAGGCAGACTAGATGTTATGTTGTCTTGGCCTTGAATTTTAGCACAGGCTGAATTGCAAAACCAAGGCAGGTAGTTAATAACAGTCTGAAGGAGGTCTCTGGAAATGGCAGTTCATATGGAAGCCTCTGGCTGTATGGGAAGAGCAGGGCTCTTGTCAGCTCTGGCAAGGTATCCCTTCCTCGTTCTGCTGCCCAGTCTGAAATACTGGTCTCTTCTTTGTGGTCAATATGCAAAACTATGGCTATGAGCTTCATCAACATTCCCATTTTACACAATAACAGCCTTGCTTTCTTTCGGGATAAGAAAACGTGGAGTTAACATATATTGGCATATGAGTTTCTTACTGCCTTGGAGGGTAGTAGATAGTGTATCAGTGGTCAGGAAAGTGGCCATCATTATATACTCCAGCTATGTAGTATACCCCAGCTATGCAGGGGCCCAGTGGTTTCAAAACTTTGTTGAAGCTCAGAGCATGTTTCTGCTAGTTTTTGTGGGAAATCTGCTGCCTCACACCATTAATTGTCAGTCTGCAGGGCTGCCCTTGCAGAAAAGCTGTGATGCCAATATGTGTAAGACCTGTAATTGAAGTGGGAAAACAAGGTGGAAAGCTATAAGTGTACCTTTTTTTGTGTTACTGGATTGAAGCTGTAGTTTCAGCAGTAAATCTGTTTTCATTGATGAATATGGTACCAAACGTACCCAACAAACATTGTGGCTACAGATGGCAAAGCTGTAGCTAGTGCTGATGATTTGCTGTTGGTATTGGTGATTAACATGGGGAGGTAAATTCAATCTTGGAGGACCAGGAGCTGTTGTTTCTCTAGACAGGCAAAGTAGAAGTGGCAGACAAAACTTGTGCTGAAGGTGTGTTGCACTGTGTCTTTGGTGGCTAATGGGCTCAGCAAAGGCCCATTAGCAAAGGGCAACAAGGGCCCTTTTCCCTTCAGGCATGGTACATTGTTATTGGTTCCATTAATACAGGCTGCCTGCATTTCTGCTGCCTTTAGATAGAGCTTCTGGCTTTGAAGTTTTTTGTTTGTTGTTTTGTTTAAGAGTATCTTGTATGATAAAAAACAATGAGTTGCCGCTCTAGAATTGAGTCCATCCAAAGCAAGCCCAGCTTTTGTACCCTGTTTTGATATGCAAGGTCAAGGGAAGGGAGAGTATCTAAGGAATTTTAAGTTTCTAAGGGAGACCAGGAGAGTGAAGAATTTCTTCCTAGAGCCCTGCTCTGCAAAGGCTCCTGTCTTGATAGGCCCATGTGGGTCTGTTGAGTATATAGCTGTGAGAGTGATGGAAAGGAGCTAGGTGTGATAATAAATGCATTCATAAAGCAGAGGAACCTTTTTTTTAAATTGTAATTGGCAGTTTATTTTTTTTATTCAGAGTCTACTAATCTTAAAAAAACCCAAAAAACTATGGGTTTGGGATGTGTTATTCATATGGTATGATGCCATTCTCTGTACACTTCTGAAGTTGTTCAGAGGTCTTCAGAATTAATTGCAATTAACCCTTTTAAAAATGGCAGTACAGCAGTTGCCAATTTTGGTGGCAGAGGAAGTGTAACAGTAAGGGCCAGAAGTTTGACTCTGATTATGAAGAATTAGTTGCAAATTCAAAAAAGAGAGTTGGGAATCAAGGGTTGCTTTTACTGCCTCTAATTGTTAGATAAGGCTGCTTTGGAGAGGAGCATGGGGAAAAGATAAAATGGAAGGAGGTTGAATGCTGCGAGACAACAGCTAAATGCATCCCAGTGGCAATCTGGCTAGACTCTCAGACTTTACCCTCACGATTACTTTCTGGGAAAGGGTGCAAAGCTTGGCTTGCTATAACTCTTTTTCTGTTCCTCCAGACCAGGGTGCACTTGATGGGGCCCAACCAGGTAGGTAGATTTTTTTGTGGCACTAACATTTGGTTCTGTAGATCATGGTATTCCTTTAGCATGACCATGGCCTGTAGCTGGACTGTCTCAGGGGAGCCCAAACTTTGCTCAGCCTTAGGCTGCACTGGCAATTTTTCAGGAGTCCAAAGGCTGCACAAAATTGTTGTCTGAGGGCTGCACATCCTTCTCAGGCACAGCAGAATCATCTGAGCCAAATTTGGCGTGTACTTCGGGCACTTCGGGGCTGATGGGTCTCAGTGTAAATCCTGTTCCTCTCCTGTCATGGTGGTGGCCTACTTGGACCAGTTCAGTTTGAACTCCAGTTTATTCTGTTGTCATATGTGCTTTGGAGATTCATTCTAGGATTGCTTCCTATTCTTTCACATGATCTGCTGCTGCTCTCACATGCTAAGCAGCTGGCACTGAAACTGGATTCTCTATTTGAAAGCAACTGTTATCTATTTCTTCTCCATTTGGCTACGAGATGCTGTGTTCTGGTAACTTGTTCGCCCGAAGCTGTGCTTGACTGCCTTGTGCTTGCTGAGCATTTGTTAATACTCTCCGGACTTCAGTCCTAAGTCTCAATGATTTGGCTGCTGGTGCTTTCATGCTTCTCAGTATAGATGAATACTTCTATTGGTGTGAAATTCTTCCTGCTAAGACCTTCACACAATTCATGGGAATGCTGATTCTCATTTCCTCATTATGTGGAATCTTCTCCCCCATTTTCTATGCTCTCAGACATCCTCCCATTCTGCATTCTTTAATCTGATGCTGTAGTATATTTTGTATCAGTTAAAGTATATTCACTTCATAAGGCTTTCTGATTCTGGCAGTGTTTGGATATTGAGAATATCAGGTGAAAGATACCATGTATTAAAATACTTCTGCTTTGAGCTCCTTACCTTCTTTTCCTATAGGGCTAAATCCACTTTGGAATTCAATAGGCAACTAAAATCTACTATACTTAAATTTCCCAGCTGTGTCATAAGCTTAGAAGAAACTTGAAATTATATTTGACAGGTATTTTACTGACAGTGGCTCTGATTAAACATGCTAAGCTTTGTGAAACTTACATAGTAACGTTCCAGTATTCTGTAGTGGTGCCCTCTCTTTGACCCTGAGCTCTTGTTAACTTTGTTTTACCAGTAACACTAGCTTTTGGTGGCAAGTTTTATCCATCTGCATTCTCTTAGTATCGAACTACCAGGATGTGGCCATTTGAATCATTCAACAAGGCGCTTAAACGAGGCTACCTGATGAAGGTAGGAATGAGCAGAGTCTCTAGACTGCAGTTAGGCTGCCTCAAATCATGACATAAATGCTAAAGGATATATTTCAGGATATGTAACATATATTTCTATTTACTAGAAATAGTAAATAATAATAATTTACTATTTACTAGAAATAGTAAATAAATAGGATTTGCAAGCCAAGCATGTATTTGCCATGTTGGCTGTGCAGATTCGTTTAATAGTCCTGTCTTGGGACATTATTGCCATCTTAATTTGAATTTCTGCTGTGATACATTTGTATTGCTGCAGATTTCAATCTGAAACATTAGCATCAGTATTATACTTCAGCCCTTTTAGAAATTTAGCCTTGCACTCATGAGTTGGAAACACTGCAGTGATTTTCCTTGTCCCTTGTCTCAGCAGTGCTCTGAAAATGCTACTTTTTGGACGAGAGGAGAAACACAGTTTGGGCCTTAAAAATGCCATAACAATGTTCAGGAGGTTATGTCCATCAGTGCTGCAAGTTAATATCTCTATAGATGAGCAGCTGTCTTGACTGTAGAGGCTTTAGATGTTGGCTATTGTCTTGCTCTTTGTTGTTAAAAGAAAAGTAATCTGAACTACATCCTTCAGGGAGGTAGTTTAATTCCAGTATACATTGAAAATATTTTTAATGTATGAACTTACAAAGTTGAGACACTCTGTGAGTGCTGGTGGTATATAATTGGTTATTGGTTTGTTGTTAACTATTCAGCCTTCCTCATCTGGGAGAGGTAGAAGGCAGCCTGAGAAGCCAAGTGTTTAGTTCATGGTCTGTAGTTGTGTTCAGTGGAAACTTCAGCCTATTTGCAATTGCAAACAAGGGGTGAAAACCTAGATACATAAGATTAATATTGCAAACAGGAAAGCAAATAGTGCAAGGGATGGAGCATCTGGGAAAGATCAAACCTGATAAGAATCTGTTCTGTGGAGGCAGAGGGGCCACATGCAGGTAGTTTCTTCCAACAGCCAAGAATGCATGGAATGGGCTTTAGGTTCTTGTTTATAAATTGGAGCAACTGATTGTTCAGCTTTGATGTTGATTTTTTGATTTTGTCATATCTGGAGGAAGGAGACTGATCAGATATATGTCAGGAAGAAACAAGACTGGCAGCTGATGGTTTTGAAAGTTTCTGTGTTGACAGGCTGAGCTCAGTGTGATGGAATGAGCAAAACCTAGAACTCAGAAAAGGGCATGCTGGTTCCTTTGCAGGTCTCATGCATAAATTCATTCTGATTTGGAAGGCAAAGCAGGCCACTCCTTTTTCAGTCATCCAGGGCACTGTAGATTATCTTTTGATGTACTTGGCCCTGGAAATTGTCCAGGGGATACATGCCATCTCCCCTTTGGCAGAATCATGGATTGTCTGTTTATCCTTTACCAGTGATCCCAGACGTTTTCACCAAGGCTATATAAGGAACAAGATTGTAGACTTCGCATAGGCCCTGCTGTAGGCTTTTATGTCATTTCAGAGAAAGCCATTTAAGTTATGTGGTTCCCAAATTATGACTTGTCAGGTCTGGGAATCAGTGGCCAGGAGCCTGAGCTGAGTGTATGGCCACCCACAGCATGGCATTAACATGGTGCTGTACTGCACAACACAAAGGCCTGCCTTGATCAAGCTTGCAGTCTGCATCTGGCCCTCAGACCATCCACTCTGGTGTGAGATGCAGCCTCTCAGTTAAGTGAAGATAGCACCTGTTCTGATTTTAGCACAGAGCTATGTATGATCTGCAAAGATCAGTTGTCTTTCTGACCATTCTCTTTCATCACTATAAAACTCAACAGATTCACTTAATCTTCTTGGTGCTCTGTGCAGGCAGGACCCTTTATCCTTCAGATGGAGACATGAGTTTCTCAAGACAAATGGGAAGAGTCACAATATGCCATATTCCCTACCTTGGACTTTGTAACCTGCACTTAGTTTTATAGACATCTTAATTGCATTAGACCTGGCCCTAAAGCTCAATAGCAAACTACCAAAAAACTCTGGGCTAGGCAGAGAGTGGGCTACCGTGGGATATGCGATGTGATGTTGGTCTTGTGGCCTGGCTGTGACTGTATCTGGTTGTTCCAGATGAGCCTTGCATCACTCTCTCCTAGTCCTGCATTCCGGGTCATGTGTCCTCCCCAATTGCCCCTTATCTCTGCATGTGTATGTCAATGTGATGGCCTATGCCGCCCCTTTCCCAGTCTGTCTGACACCTAGTGCTGCTGCAGTGTCCTTAGCTTTTGTAGAATTTCTGGCTTGTGTGCATCAGCAAATTCTGTGTTGTCTGGTAAATGACTTGAAAATGGAACTTGCAAGGTGAAAATGAAAGTGAACAAGTAGCAAGAGAATCTATTCTGGCAAGATGGGGGCAAAAGGGGGCTGGTGGCATCTTAATGTCATGGCTGGTGTATATGAGTTCTCTGGCTGCCATTTGCAGCACCAAGTGGTCATCTGGTACTAACAGGCAGTGTTCCCAGAAACATCAGGTTTGCCCTTCTGAGACCTCAGTTGCTGCATGGCAAGTGTAGCCAAGTGGTAGTTGAGGGCCAGAGACTGTGCAACGGTGAGAAAATGGCTGCATTCTCTGAATATTGTAAATCCATGGGGGGGCAAGGATTTATTTCAACAGGAATGATGTATTGCAGGTCTGTCCTGCATAAGTAGTGATCCTTGCTGCTTTTCTGTGCTGTGGTCTGTATGAGATGGTTTACCGTATGGGAGAAAGGAGGGTATTGTTGAGTATAACCTCAATAGCCACTTTCACTGTTCCACTCTCTACCTGACAAGAAAACACAGGTTTCAGAGCAGGGTGAGTAGCTAAAATGGTGGGAAGACTTTAACCCTTCACACTGAAGGAACCATTTCATCTCTGCTGCTGCTTAAAAAGGAATCATATTTGTGGAAATGGCTTAGGTGTTGTGTCTGGGAGAGAATCAGACTTTCCCTCAAACTCTGTATGTCCACAAGGTTTGTGACCTGGTTCTTACTTACCTAAATCTCTCTATTCCCCAGCACGTCTGCTAAGCTTGGCCGTGCGCGTCTGCTTGGGCTTTGTTCATGGGGCCGAGATCTCTGCTAGCAGAAGTCCTCTGATGGTTGAAGACTTTCTTTGGGGAAAACTTGGCTTGTTGTCTCTGAAGCCTCAAGTGGTGGCTGGGAGTGTCCTCCATGGCGTGATGGTGCTTTATGGGTTATTTGGCTCTAGTGTGACGGGGACTATTTTCTGCATGGTTTTTACAAAGAATGTTTTGTTGTGCTGCACTTTGCAGCTCCTTCCGGCTCAAGCTGGAAAAATCTCTCTGTGGAAGGAAAATCTAGGAAACAGTGAAGAGCTTATTCTACAAACCCCCTGGAGAATCCAGCAGTCCTACTTGGTCCATCTGTAGAAGAGACTTATGATGATGCTTGCTTCTCCTCTCTGGGATGTGACTGGAGCTGCCCTTTTTCTAGGAATTTCTTGTTTTCCAGGATATGAATGGCCTGTGTTCTGTGTGCAGGACTAAGCTTCAGGTGAAGCAAGAAACAGACACACCAGACTATAAGCAGGTAGTCTGGGACTGTGTGCAGGATGGAAGGAGTTATTGTGCCAATGAGGGGCAGTTTTTCCCTGTGCCTCCCTGGACACATGTGCATCAGGAGCAGTGCCCAGGGACAGCTTTGCAGGATTAATGCTCTGAGCATGCTGCTTTCTACTTGCCTCCATCCCTGTGTGCACCGAGGCATCCTGGCCTTCAGTCCTTCCTCTCCTTCCAGGGCTGGAGCAGGGAATCTGTTCTTCATTCTCATTGTTGACTTGCCAGGCCATTGGTGTTCAGGTTTCTGCTTCCACACTAGGCCCATGGTAACTGCTGAAAATCAGATTTAGCTTTGCTGGCAGCTGTGGCAAATCAGACTTCTGCCTTATTATGGTGATTTCTCCTTCTTTCTTTACCCCTTGCTGCCAAGACCACAATGAAGTCCTTAAACTCCCTGTAATCTCTGGCATTTTATCTGCAGGTGATGACAAATATGGCAGAAAAGTAATTTTGTTCAGTGCCTGCCGGATGCCCCCAAGTCATCAACTAGATCATGGGAAGCTGCTGGGGTGAGTAGAGTCTTAGTTGGCTGCTGTCGATTTCTAAAATCCGACCTAATTCTCAGGTATTGGATTCCTGGGGACAGATCCATCTGCAGTAGCTTCTTTAGCTGGGTATGTCCACCCAAGTGCTTACTTCCATTGCTGGGGATTCACATCATCTGTTACAGCACACAAAAAGAGTCTCAAAGGGAGGAAGAGCCTCTCTGTAGCAGAGCACAGAGTGAGTTCATCAGCTCTTTCTTCTCAGGTACCTGAAATTCACACTGGACCAGTATGTGGAGAGTGATTACACAGTGGTGTACCTGCACCATGGCCTGACCAGTGATAACAAGCCATCCCTGAGCTGGTTGCGGGATGCCTACAGGGAATTTGATCGCAAGTGAGTAAGGCTGCAGCAAGCAAGGATGTTATGTGCTGTTCTGTAGCCTAACACAAAGGATCTTCTCCAGGCCCCCTGTGTAGCTTGGTGATCATAATTTACGGTCACTTATTCTCCTGCTTAAGGAGGTGAATTATTGTTTAATGCAGACTGAATCATAGGATAAACAGCTCCTTCTGTAGTTGCATCCTTTAGGCCGACAGGCAAGCAGTAAAACCAGGACCTGGTGCAAGTGTGTCAGCCCCATGGTATAATTGTAGGTTCCTGGTGAGGCTGCTCATTGCTTTTAGATGAATCTTGGAATACAGGGTAGCATCATGCCCTTAGGCTGCTGAGTGGCCTGACGCAGCTACAAAGCATGGGAGAGCAGAGGCTATGGGTGCTGGGGAGTGGTGAGGTTCAGTGCAAAAAGTATGAAGTAACCAGGGTGCCTTAATCTTGTGGAAAGGTTGGTTCCTCTGCTTAAAGTGCAGCTTGTCTTTACTGGGCTTCTCTTGACAGGTACAAGAAGAACATCAAAGCCTTGTATATTGTGCACCCAACCATGCTCATCAAGACCCTACTGATACTTTTCAAGCCTCTGATCAGGTAGGAAAGAAGCACTATAGGAGGCTCACCCACATGCTCACACTGTGGGGAAACAATGAGGCATTCTCAGAGGGGCATGAGGTGAGCCCAGACTGCCAATCCTGTCCTGGAGTCTCTCACCTTATTCTGTCTCCTCCTATTTCTGAGCTCAGAAGTACTCACACACCAGAAATACCTCTTTAAGAACCTACAGAGTTTGCAGCTCTGTGCTGCTCCTTTTCCCTCCAGCCAAGTAGAAGTAAAATGTTGCAGGCTCTGCTAATAGTGAAAAAGGAAATGAGAGTATCGGTCCAAATTATATTTAATTTATTGTAATACTGAAATCATAACTCTGTGGAATAATTGAGAGTAAAACTTTCTCAAGCCTACTGCTGAACATAGGAAGGAGAAATCCAGCATTTTAGGGAGCGTGCTACTGCTAGGACATCTAATGTATCTTGGAAAGTCTTTGTATCTCCTAATAAAATAGATGGAGTGGGAGAGCTATATGGGTGATGTCTCTGTTGCTCAACCGTAACTCCTCTTTGCCCCACTGATGTTTCTTGCAGCCCTCTGCTCTCCTTTTCTGTAAGAAGTCAGTTCTGTTAGTGGATTTTCCGATTCCTCACGTATCTACCTTTCTCTTGTTTTTCAGCTTTAAATTTGGACGAAAGATTTTCTATGTGAATTACCTTAGTGAGCTGGAGGAGTATGTGAAGGTGGAACAGTTGGGGATCCCAAGCCAAGTACTGAAGTGAGAATACTGCCTGTCTCCCACTTGCTTAGGGCTCTGTGAGAGGGGACTTCCTTGAAAGAGTGGCAAGGGAAGGAAGAGATTGTTCCACTCAGGCGGTGGTTTTGCAACGTGTGGTGACAAGCTGCCTTCAAGACTATGGTTTCTCTCTGTAGTCCTTTCTGTGTGTCCTTGGCCCCAGACCCCAGTTCTGTCTTTGAGTTAAAAATCCTCCTCCAGTGGAGTACCAATCCCGCATCTCCCACTCACCCCCTGGGGACTTCCTGCAAGATGCTGACCTTAACACTGACCTGGAGCTCATGGTTTGCATCTGCTGTGTGTGGGCACCTGCTTAGCTCATTCTGCACTGCTCAGCTTGTCTTTGGGACTTCCCAAAATTGCCATAATCTCAGTCCTACCAGATTGCTTCCCTGTCCCACACACACGTGTACATCTGTCTCATCACAAGCAGTGCTCTCCTGGCCTCCTGCCCACACTGTTAATCAGCTACTCCAACTCTTGATTCTGGATAGATACTCCTTTTCTCCCTGCTTTTTTTCTGGCAATCAGATGTTTGTTCTTGTGCTCCAGAGCTGCCTGTCCTGGTTTTCCATAGGTGTAATCGACCATACTGGTCTGGTTCTGTTACCAGTGGGTGTGCAGTGCTGGGTTCATGCACTTTCTGGGAGGTAGAGTGGCTTTTGACTAGTCTGTATTTTGCTGCAGGTATGATGAATACCTGAGATCCCTGCAGAAACCTTTACAATTGCCCCAGAAGCCAATACCCCCACGCCCACCGCTGCCAAACCAGCAGTTTGGAGTCTCCCTGCAGCAGTGAGTATCTCTGGACTGTGTTGCTTTTGCCCTGACTTGGTTATGAGGTCACTGTATTTATAACTGAACAACAGCAAAAATGGCTGTGAAATTTCTTGTAGTTCAGACTTCCTACAAAACTTTAATCATTTTCCTGACGAACTCCGTGCTCATGTCCAGATCCTGACTAACTCAGTTCAGTTCCACCCTCTTGATCCCTGGGTTAGATTGTTTTTGCAGCTTAGGGTCACTAGGGGAGGAGCAAAATAGGGACCATGGGGACAGCGTTATGGCACTAGAAAGTTCCTTTTAAGCAAAGAAGTCTGTAGGAAGCTGATGGAGGTCTCTTTGGGACTATGCTACTTTGAGCAGTGCTGCAGATTTGTTTCTTAGATTTTTTTCCATATCATAAATTCTATTTTAAAAGCACTTCTGTTCACTGTTGTAGTGAATCCCACTCCCCATTCCTGCACAGTGACACAGGCAAACACAGACACTGGCAAGGGCTAGTGATACTGAGTAAGTGTTGAAGGTATTTTTAACTCGGAGTGAGGTTTTGCCTCCCCAGGGAATGAGGAGGAGCCAGTACTGTGCAGCTAGACAGATCCTCTGAGGCAGTCTGGGAGCACGTTCCCCAGCTTCAGTGCAACATTTCCAGATGGTGTTTCCCATGGTGCTGTGTGCCTGAGCTTATTAGTAGCCTGGGAGAGGTGAACAGCTCCAAGCTATCAAGTGGTGTGGACAATGGAATGTGAGGTTGGCAGCAAACTCCTTGGCGTCACAAGGTTTACCCTGACGGCCATTGTGTTGATAAATCTTCTGTCACAGGAGTGCGGTGGCTTAAATTATTTTTCTTGTGTGTCAACTTCTTTCTGCCCTTGTTCCTATGGGAAAGGAAAAAGGAAGCGTAACCCTTTTCACCTGATTCATAACTAGCATCCTTGCCTTCTGGGAAACCCTTTGCCCTGGCATATACAGGCTGTAATTTTTACAGAATATAGAAAAATGTTCCTGTGGTCTAGTAATGAGCTCTTAGTTGCTCCAGTGAATGATGTAACATGATGGGTGAAGAGGATAGAAGGCTGGAATAATGGCTGAACCAGGGATGGGCATAGCAAGAACATATGTAGTACAGATTGTGTGGGCAATTTCAAGAGCTGGGGGCTGCATGCAGGGCAGGACCAGTCCTGTATACTAGTCATGTTTAACCTGTTGTTTTTTGCTGCAGCCTCAGGGAGAAGAGCCCTGATCAGTCTCCTGTTCCTCTGGTGGTCAGAGACACCATTGCTCATTTGCGGGAGCATGGTAAGTGTTTGGGGAAGCTGCGGTCCCTTATCAGTGACCTCTCTTCTGTCTAGGCACCCATCAAGACTGTGATAAGATAAAGAAGAACAGCAGTCTAGAATAGGGTGTAAAGCCTGAACTAGGTGAGTTAGCCTTCAAGTGAGATTGTGCAGGGCTTAGGACACCTCTTTCTTTCAGGTGTCCATACTTCCACTTGTGTAAGAGTAGCCAAAGGCTCCTTGTATCCTTTATCTGATAATGGGAGCAGAAAGAATTGTACTCTAAGAAAGGGACTTGTTAACTTCTGTCTGAATGCCCTATAGCATGGATTTATAATTGTTAAGGCCAGTATTTTTAGAGACTCTCACCTGGCTGATCTTTCTTCATCTGTTCTCACTTCACAGCTCTTACTACAGAGGGGATTTTCCGGAGATCAGCAAATACACAGGTTGTCAGAGAGGTCCAGCAAAAGTACAATATGGGTAAGTGCCCAAAAATGTCAGAGCCCCTCTCATTCCCTAACTACTACTGTCCAACTGGAAATGTGTTGGAACTAGTCCATCACGGATCCTCTTTTCTGATAGATGTGTAGGTGAGGCCTCACCTTGGAGTATGACCTGAGTTGTAAGGGAGAAGCATCTGATATTTCTGCTGTGTGGAAAGCATATTCCTTCCCACTCATGTTCCCCTTACTACACTTTTTTTTCCTGAAAGTTTCCCTGTTTCTTGGGGTGGGATATACCATCTTACTCTGGTTATACTGGAAGGACTGAAGATGACCAGGCAGAAACTTAGTCATGTTTCATTTGATGACTTCTAAAGATGTAGTGCTGGATTCAGCATTGCTTTGTATATGATTTTGGGACATATTTTTCTACTCTGCTAGAATATGTGGTAGTTCAGTATTCTGTGTTCTTTAAAATACCCTTTCCTTAGTTTTGGGCTCTGACCATCATGTCCTGTCCTTTGTCTGGAGGAGGCCCTGCTTTGGCCAGTGAACACTGAGTCTCTGCTCTACTTTCTCAGGTGTGCCTGTAGATTTCCAGCAGTATGAAGACGTCCACCTCCCTGCTGTGATTCTCAAGACCTTCTTGAGGGAGCTGCCTGAGCCTCTCCTCACTTTTGGCCTCTACAGCCATGTTGTCAACTTCCAGAGTGAGTTGTAACAAGTGTGCTACTCCCTGAATGTTGCACTAGCTAGGGACAAAGATTTTTAGTGGGGACATGCATGGAATACCCTGTGAATACCAACAGGATTTTTTAATTTTTATTTTTTTTTTTCATCAAGGATGGGTGCTGAGGGTTGTCTCACTTCTCTTGATTTTTAGATGTGGAGGAGGAGAATCGTGTGGATATTGTTCGCAAAACGCTCCAGACTTTGCCGGAAGAAAACTACCAAGTGCTCTGTTTACTGACAGCCTTTCTCGTGCAGGTGAGCAGTTCCAAAAGTGGGCAGTTGTATTCTAGTTCAGTTGCAAGTGCCTTACATCAGCATTTTGCCTGCCTGCTCCCTCTTTTCCTCTGAGAGGAAATGTGTCTCAGGCTAGGGAATTGCCTTTCTTTACCTTATGTTCTTATTTAAGGTCAAGAATGATCAAGATGAACTAGCCTAAGCAGTTCAAGAATGATCATGATCCACTAGCCTAAGCATTTGCTTGTCATAATGCTGAGAGGTGCAGGCAGGCTACCAGCCTAAAAGGTGCAGGCATACAGCCTGTGTGATGTATACCAGGGAGGCTGAAAGCTCCCCAGGGTGGAAGCAGAACTACAAAATAGCTGAGTAGAAGAGGGGTCTCAGATTTGGCTTACAGTACTTTCTGCTGCCAAGGAAGCCACTGCAAGGCTATTGGAGCAAGAGGGAAAATCATGAGTGGTGATCCGGACTTGTAGAGATATTAGCTGACAGTGCTCTTGGTCCTGTTGGTATGATACAGCCTAGCCAGCTTTTCTCCTTTCATTTTCTCTGGGAGTCTGTCAGCTCTGCCTTTGGGGAGGGTAGAGGGCAGCTGCTGTTCTGTTCTGTAGGATTCACGATGGTGTTTTTCTTTCCCACATAGGTCTCTGCTCACAGCGACAGAAACAAGATGACTAACACTAATCTAGCAGTTGTGTTTGGCCCAAATCTTCTCTGGGCCAAAGATGTGGCCATCACTCTAAAAGCCATCAATCCCATCAATACCTTTACCAAATTTCTGCTGGACCACCAGAAGGAGCTATTTGAGGCTGCGGAGGCCTGAATCCAGGCCAGTCCACACCTGCACACTGTGCCCACCTTCCCGCTTCTTTGTCTTGGAGCTGTGACCAAGCTGTCTCCAATACAAAGGGACCACTGATCTTCTGGGTGATGAGCAGAGTGAGGGCTGTGGAGATGATGGTGAAAGTGTGCAAGTAAGTGAGCAGGAGACCTGCAGCTCCAGATGGGCAGGGGAGCTGGTCTCCCAGCTGCTGAGACTGGAGTCCTAACCCACCTGTGCAGCTCCTCCAGGGCTCATCACCAGTCTTCTGCCCTATTGGATTACCTGCCTTCCTTTCCTTCTTCCCTTACGTGCAGTTTTTCTGCCCTCCTGGTCCCTTCCTCAGCTCAGATCTTTTTATTCAAGCTCCCAATAGCCCCAGCTCACCCCTCCTTGCCTCAGCTGGGCTGTCTGGGCTAGGGTGGACTTGTTGGGTTTTGTGATGGAGACATTCTTACTGCGAGTGCCATTTCTCAGCACTGAACATGCATCCTGCCTTTCCCCAGAAGCACCTAAAGCAGGGAAGGGAGCAGCAGCTCTTGGCTTTGGGTAGCAGCATGTCCTGCACTTGCAAACACCACTCTAGACCCCCTGCTTTAGACAGGCAGGTGAAGGACAGGCTCATGGCAATGGGCTGTGTTACGTGTCAAACTCCAAAACAATGAAGGTGAATTTAGCCCAAAGGTCAGCCTCTGTGGGGTCACCCACTCTAAATACTATCCAGTGTTTGCTGGAATGTAGTGGGTGACTTGTCTCCTGTAGTGTTCCAGTTCTGGTGTGTTTGTCCCTCCAGCAGCATTTCCAGCCTGGCTGGGAAGGTTCATGCCAGGCCTGGCTCTGTGTGTGGGCCAGCTGTGACCTTTGACAGCCGGTGAGTCTGAATGGCAGGAGCAAGTGCCCTGGTGGCACTGAGCTGCAGAACACCATGAGGATCACCATCTGTCCCAGCAGCAGCACAAGGCTTCCTCTTCTGGTGTGTGTATCTGTGCTGACTGGCACAGACAGCCTTGACTAGTTGTCTTTTTGAGCACAATTTTCCCCAGCAGTGTAACAGAGAGCATGGCCTTGAGGGAAGGTCTGGGGACTGGGGCTAACCCTCACCATGGAGTGCACCAGGCCTGGATTACAAATTTCTGCCCAGGTGCTGGGCACTAATGTGCCAAAGCTGTGAGGGAACAGCTATTCCATGCCAAGGGCATTTGCAGTGTCTTCTCCTGGGTTCATACCTTCCACGTTACCATCTGGTCAGATGCATCCTGTATGCCTTGGGCACAGCTGGAGAGATTGGGTTCTCTGCAAGGCAGGCTCAGAGTGGGGTGATCTGGCACCTTCCTAAAACAGCTGCAATACTGTTAGGGCATCACTGTTGGGTTTGGGTTGCCTCATTCGCACTGCCTGAGCTAAAAGAGATCCTTCTCCTTAGCCTGGGCCTGTCAGGGTTTTAGGAGGGAGCTTCTAGCCTTACTTCACTGGTGTGATACATCTTTGTATCTTGTGCCCTGTGTGCCTGAGGTCAGTTCTTCCTGCTGTATGTGGCCTCAGGGACAAATCTTTTGGACCAAGCAGAACTGTTTTTCTAAAAGCTACTAGATGCTAAATAGAATTTGTTTTTTGATAATATTTTAGCCTGCCTTTAAACATTGGCCAAAGGTCGGTGCCCCTGGTGTAATCAAAGTAAGTGACATCTGCTGCAGAAATTAAGGAGATTGCTCTTTTTACTAAACTCTGGAATGGGGATGGGTGCAAACACAGGCAGCTCTGCAAGGCAAGTGCAGGTCCAGCCAGCTGGCTTGGAGGAGGCACGCCAACATGTGAGTGGGAGCAGTGAGCAAGAAAGTGAGCATTACTAAGACTGGAGCAAGAGCTGTTCTAAGATAGGACTGGATCTGATCCATTCTAGATACCAGAAGACGTTGCCCTATGGAGGCTACAAGGCTGCTCACTTCTTCAAGTCTCCCTCTTCCAAGAGTAGGAGCCTTCCCTGTTTGGCCAGGGTTGTTTAATCCTGAACAATTCAGAGCAGTAACCAAGTAAATGTTTTGGAGGTAGAGATGATCTGCTCCTAGTTCATCTGTGAGCTCTTCTAGAGTGAGTCAGCAGGACTGATGTGTTGTGAAGGAG
This sequence comes from Dasyornis broadbenti, assembly GCA_013397935.1. Taxonomy (NCBI): domain Eukaryota; kingdom Metazoa; phylum Chordata; class Aves; order Passeriformes; family Dasyornithidae; genus Dasyornis; species Dasyornis broadbenti. The sequence continues at coordinate 1,659,657 of VZRN01004247.1, read as the reverse complement.
TAATCTGGGGTGGACTAGTGTGCAGAGAGGTGTACTTGCCCCAGTGTTTAAGGGGCAAGGCTGTGGAGGCTGAGGAAGCCCAGTGTAGCCCCTCTTTCCTTGCAGGTGCCCTGCTCTGTGGAGGCTTTGATAGGGGGAGAAGTAGACTTGGTGCTTTGACTGTATCTGCAGCTGACACTGGCCTCACCTTCATCTCCCTAGAGGAAAGGCAAGCCCAGCTAACTTCTGGGACAAACAAGCCCAAGCTTGGCAACCTGGAATCCAAGTGCCTGCATGCAAGAGGCCTGGCCTTATCCACTCTCTGGGGAAGGTGGCATGTTCCAAACTTGCAGAGCAGCAAGGACTGTTCCCTGCCCAGTAGCCAGAGGAGCAGTGCTGGAGTAGCTCCTGTCCAGGGGGACGGCAGGGATTACTGCAAGTGTCTGAGTTCTGGCTGGAGTTTGGTGGATTATTTGGGTTGTTTTCTGGGGGAATTTGTGTTTGGTTTTTTAAGCGAATTTTTGAAATGGCATTTCCTTTTTTAGCGAAATAGAAGCTGATGCATCCCCTGCAGGCAGGGATAAGCCTGCTCCAGTTCAGTGCCTGCAGGGAGCAGATTCAGAGTGTTCAGGGAACTACTACTGCTCATGGTGGGAAAGTGTTTGCAAATCCTGGAAGGGACCCAGTGTAAATATCTCCTTTTTTCTGCTGTTCCTTGTGCTGGAGCTGCTGAGGGCCTTGGAGCAGGCATAGTAACCAGGGTTGCTTTTGCAGTCTGTTCTCCTGAATGCCTTGTACTGAAATATCCCCCCTGTGACCTGAGCAAGGAACTGGCCTGGGTCTGCCTGCAGCCCGTGCCAGGTGTGTGGTCACCAGAGCCTTCCAAGGCCATGGTGGTTAAACTCCCTCCTCACACAGGCAGGGTGCTGGCTGGGCTGGGTTTCCCTGCCTTGTGTAGGTTGGGGGCAGTATACAATTAAGGTGCTGGTCTGTGTCAGTTTTCTCCTTGCTGTAGAGCTGCCCAAGGGTCTCTTCCCTGGCTTATCTTTCAAGTTAGCTATTAGCCGTTTCTTCCTGTGGGGGTACTTGTTCTGTATCAACCTCCTGCTTTTAGCGCCTAGGACATTCCCCTCTGCTAAGCCTCCTGCTGTCTTAATGGCCTCTGATCACTCCCTGGCCCAAGCTGTGAACTGACACCAGAGCATTTGGGTGGTGCAGGGGGTCTGGGGCCATCCAGATGCCTTGTGGCAATGTGTGCTAACTTGAAAGAGTTGAGGGCCAGTTTGGTCCCAGTTTCCTTTTTTATGCACAGGGGCTCCTGTGCAAAAATTTTGGCTTTGCTTTTGTTGCTGGCATTCCCTGCCGCCTTCTTTGTTGATGTTCATCAGGTGCAGGCCTGGGTTTTCACGGTTCACACTGTTTATTTTCTTTTAATCTGCACCAATCTTGTGTTTCACAGTTTGCACTTTTTCTATTTCAATAAAGATCAAAATGTAATCCCAAATCCAGGTATGTCTGTCAAGTGGCAGCAGCAGTGGCACATCTACAAGAAACAGAAGTAAGGCTGTCTATGCTGCCAACCACAACCACGCTGAGAGGGAGGAAAGAAAGTATGAAATGCCTCCTATGTGAATAATTCTGAAGGAATACTAGTTTGCAGGAGCCTTGAGCTGGAAACAGTTAAAACAAAAATGAAATAGTGTCAATTTGGCTCTTTCCTGAACAGGGCTGTTCTTCCACGTTACCATCTTCCTGTCATGATGAGCAGTCTGCCTAAGATTGCCCGAGGTGCCAAGTGGGACCCACCTTAGGATTAGCTGGCTAAGTTTATCCTGTGGGCAAGCAATACGTGCAGTGGAAGCCTGAACCTTCTCATGTGTTTTGCTAATGTGAACAACAGTCATGTTAGGACCACCACACTCCCCTTGATCCACATTCAGTTCACTACCTTTCCCTAAAGACTTTGATTTGCATGTTACATCAGTAAGCTTTTTGGCTAGGATGCAAGAATTAGAAGTAGAATGGAGAGTGCTGGAGCTAAAACCATCAGCATTGGGCAGTAGCCTGACTGCTGGGATGTCAGTGATGGTACGTCAGGATGATATGCTAATGCTGATGTCAACAGTTGCATGTCTAAACTATGTGCTGCTTTTCAGTTTTTATTGTTCATGAAACTGCATATTCTCCTGCATATTAACATGGCCCCTGTAATGGGGTCAGCGTGGTAAACATGCCAGCTATACAGCGAACTCTCACACCTCCTCTGAGTTTAGCAGTTGGTTCTGGCTCTGGGCTTTGTCACAGTGACCTGCCTGTCACTGTGCTGTAGCATCATCTGCTCGGAGGAGCTGGAAAGCAGTTGTATCTGTCCCTGGCAGGGAGCTGGTGTTGGCAGGACCTACATCATGTGCAACCATGGGCAGTGCTGAACACAGTGTAAACTCCATTGCAACTCATAAACACCATTGCAGCTGGATGTGTTCTCATGAGTAGCTGCCCCATGGTTTTATGGACATTGTTCTGGGAACACTTTTCTTTTTATAAATACATACAGTGGACTCACAATGGGATGGTATTTAATTGTTCCTGACCTTGGTGATTAATCATACTTCTGTGATTGTTTACTTTCTCACTTACATGCTGATGGTTTTTCCAGTCCATTGTCTTACTGGTGACGTGTAAAGGGTGGAAACTGAAGGCCCTGTAGTAAACCCCAGATGCTACAGGATGGTTTCTGTGAGATTTGATACTGTAGACTGTCTTTTCTAAGTGCATGAAATGACACTCATAAATACTCACATATACATACATATAATGTAGGTAGATTGGTATCTGTAAGATTGCAGTGGGGTGCTCTGTTTACTGTGTTACTTTCTGAAGACGTGATTAAGAAAAGATTGCTTTTACTAGTTACCCTTGTACACCAAGCTGGAAAAGTCCCTTCATGGAAGCTTCTAATATACACAGTCATTTTTCATGTTTTTCCCCCACATTCCTGCCATTTTATCCACTGTGTCTTTTTTATCATAACCAGACACCCTTTACACTGCAGCTTAAATCAGCAGTTGTTATATAAGTACACAGATTTTTCTAATCTTGTCTTTCCTTTAAAGGGAAGGTGTTGGTATTCTACCTGGCACTGTGTGTTATACAGGGTTAACCTTTAGCAATACTAGAATAGTGCTATTAAGTTTGGTAACTCTTCCCATATCCTATTAGTTTCTGGTAAGTTTCCTGTCAGCTCAAAACATTCCCATGCTTCTTTAAGTGTGTAATAGCAACTATGTACAATGCAAATTCTGCAGGTATATTTTTTCCCCTTTTTCCCACCCCTTTGCTCTGGGGACAAGTTAATATTTCAGTGAAGATGGGACATCCAGATAATTCAGTTTCCCAATTCACTGGTGAGGTCAGCAGGGTCTCACACTGTATGACTGTTCCTCCCACCTCCAAGTACCTGTTCTGTCTGTCTCTTGCTATCCTTCCAGTAGGCTGATCTCAGTAGGATCCCACTATAATGCACCAGTCTATTTTGCCCTGTAATGGAGGCAACAGCTTGCTCTGTCCTATATTCACTGACAGGGCCCTGACCCTCCTGTTTCCTGGAGGAAAACAAGCATGAGCCTGGGACTCTCCCAGACCTGTTGATACACACAGCGAAAAGCAGAGTGTTGCTTACGTAAAAGTTTTATTGGAAATTCTTTGAATACTTGAAGTACACTGGAGACTTTCCAAAACAATACACTTGAGGAGCCTTCCCCTCCACCCCAAGTATCTGTAAATCAGCAGCTACATACATACTGTCCTTAATATTGAGTCGAGCAGAGAGCTGCTAAAATAAACAGCCTTCGTAACACAATCTGTGGCAGGCCACAGCAGCAGCTAGGTCATTACTGAAGCGCAGAGCATTTGTGCAGTGGTCAAGGAACTCAGAGCCTAGATGTAGCAACTATGTGTTGAAACTGAAAAATGTCCAGAGAAGAGGCAGGTAACTCAGCCCTGGAGAATCTCTTATTGCTATGGCCATCCAGCTCAACACTAGCAGCTTATATAGGCAATTTTCCAGCCTTTTGAAGTAGAAAAAACGTGCCACAGTGACATTCTGCCTTATGAGATGTGAGAGCTGTAGCGATGTTAGGAACTCTATCAGTAAAGGAGCACAAGTACAAGCACTGACCTCCTGGGTGAGATTAACAAGAATGGCAGTGCTCCCTGCCAGCTCCCCAGCTTGTCAGCAGAAGAGCACAGCAGGAGTGCTAGCTACATGAAGTTGAACCTCGACTGTACTCTGTTGATACGGTGTGAACCAGAATTTTGCCTCATCTCTGCTGCTCTACAGCCCTGGTAGTATCACTTCAGAGACTGAAGGTGACAAGCACCTCTCTGTGAGCTACTTCCTAGAAGGTGGCAGACCAGCTTCCTGAGCACAGGTGAGAGGGAGCTGATCCATTAATTCCTTGTGTTCCTGCACCCTTCTGTCACCCTTTCCACCTATGAAACAAGGTGGCTGTTGGCTGGGGATCAAGTGTTCGTTACAGCCCATGTAACTTAAGCCCTCTTATAAACTGTTTTATCTTGGAAGCTTTCTTAAATGGTTGTGCATCTTAATTTGCACAGACAAAGCAATTTCCATGTGAGGCTGCTAAAATGTTGAATTGGCTGAGTAAAATAAAAAGGTTCTGGTGGGTAACTTTCTTTCAGTAAAGCTCTTACCTAGAGTTTTAGAGCTTACATGGCCTCCCACCAAACACATTACTCAACAAAAAAGCTGGTAAAGTTTCAAAGCATGGCATTGCTCTGACCTTACAGTAAGCTCTGTTCTGAACTTGACTCTTTGCTCCAGCAGTGGCACAGAAATAGTGTTCCAGAGTGGACTTGGGGTTCCCTCATGCGCTGCAGGCAGTGTCTTTCAACTATGAATGCAGCTAAGCTGAAGAAGCTGCCACATTGCACTAACTAGAAGGCTGGTTACTCAGCCACTCTGAGAAAATGGTTTCTTGGTACTACACAACCCCACTTCAAAGGAGGAAAAAAAAAGTGTTTTCGTACAGTAAAGGGTCTTGCAGTTGCTCACTCTAGTTACACATGGGAGGAGGAGAGAGAAGCACAAGAAAACCCCTTATCCAAATTTCTATTTAGTGTCACAGTTTCTCCTCCCATCCTTACATGAGGCGGAAGACACGCAACAGCCAAATCACCCATATAGCACTGCCAGCCAGTCACACTGTCAATGGCCAGATTATTACAAAAATAAAATTTCAGCTACTCAAAGCCAGCTGATTAAAAAGTACCATAAGCTTCCCCAAGAAAATGTGCTTCTTTAAAGAAGCTGCCTTCTGAATGGCCAAAGAACACTACAGATTGATCCATGCCTATCAGAAAACAGCTTTTTACCAAGTCCCTGCCACTCCATTTCACTGATGTGTGCATTTCATTCTATCAGTGAAGCCTGACTGGATATAATGGACACACAGTCCCCAAAACAGAGTATAATATTAATCAAATTGTCTTAGAAAATAAATATCTTAGATATTTTCCTGCAAAGAGAGACCAGTCTCACTGGCCAGGGTTCCTTGGCACACTTACTCTCTGCAGTGATCCAGGACAGAATGACCCGCACTACAACATGAAAACAGAGCATCTTTTAAATAGGTTTCTTTAAAAGCAATAAATATTTTTTAATTCTTAAGATCATCTATTAACCATAAAGCAGGAAGGCTTGCAAGGATTAAAGGAAAAAATCTTGGACTAAGACTCCTAGTTACATAACCCTAAAGAAATAGGATTCCTAATATTTACAGTTATGTTTCAGAAGCAGAGACTATGAATTCAGCATCATCACAGCTGCTACGTGCACGCTTGCCAACAGTCAACACTGTTAAACTCAGCATGGCCGAGTGTTGGTGCACTCGGGAAAGAAATGTGGAAAGCATTTCTGTAGTTTCACTCCTGCTTATCAGCCACCTAACAGAGGGCCTTGCACAGTGACTGTGTAGAGACCCAGTTCCTTAGAAGCGGGAAAACAAAGGTAACTTGTATTATGCAGGTCCCAAAGCTGACATCTCTCCCTGGGCTTCAGGCACGCACAATGAAGTCAGGATGAAATGCCCCGTTCTGTGGAATGGATGTCCTGGACTTCAAACTGTCAAATTTGCTGAACTGACGGACCCTGGAAATAAGCCAAAGCTTTCTATGCTCTAACAGGATCTGAGACTGTAGGAAAAAGTCTGTTAGCAAGAAGCTCTACCTAGGGAACTTACACTATAGGACCCTTAGAGGGAGCATATGGCAGCTTTTCACAAAGCCCCTCCATACAGAACACAGACTGAGGAGAAAAGTTTCCATACACTGGAGTTTGACTTCCTGTGTCCCTACTGAAGTCTTAAAACTGACTGTGAGCAGGAAAAGTAGTCCAGAACTATGTGGTGGAAAAGTTGAGGAAAATCAGCAGATGAGCTGTATCTGTCATTGAAGAGAGCAATCAAAGAAAGCTCACTTGATGGAAGTAACTAGTCAATGTGAACAAAAGGCAGAGCAGGGGTGACTGAAATATTTGTTGATGTCATCTCCACGATGCCTTGAGGAAGAATTGTTGTAGCAAAACTGGGAAACAGCTTCACTGCAAGGTTTCCACAAAAGCATCAAATTCTTTGACGTTTTTCTCATGGACTGCCAGCTTCTCTGGTAATGAGTCCTGCAAGGGTAAGGAAACGTGCAGATCAGGGCTCATTCACAGCAGACAGCAGGAAGTCTTAAACACACTAGGATAAAAATTCTGAGTCATGCAATCCCTCTCCACTGCTCTGGGCTCTCCTTTGTATGCGCACAATTCCAGGAGTCCTCTGGGAGCATCCAGCAAGTGACCCTGAGAAGGGCACTCTGCCCAGAGTGTGTTTGTTCTGCAGGAACAGGAGGTGCACTGGGGCCCCACCTTGCGCAATCCCCACCAACTGCAGCACAATAACCTGCTCACATCACTGCTTTCACCAAGTCACTTGCAGCTCTCAGCCTTTGGGTTTTGTTTTTCTCCACAGTATGGTACAATGCCAGAGAGCCTAATCGAGCACTTACCCAGACACAACTTTCACCAGCCACACGAGAACTTCAATTCTGCTCAGGCTGCAAGGTCAGGCCTGGTTTGCCACCAAGTGTGACACCCCAGAGGCAGGATTAGTTTTGGGGGTTTCAATGACAACCAGAGCAAGCATGCTGCAGCAGACTTCAGCTTCAAGACAAACACACCAGTTTCAGAGGCTCAGGTGTGCCACAAACAAATGTGCATTTATTTGGAATATATTAGTGATGGAGACCCTTTGGGCAGGGTCTCTCTTTTGAAAAGTGTAAGAAAGACATGGGGCCCATTAGAGTGGGTCCACAGGAGGGCCACCAAAATGATTTTATGAAGCTGGTGAAAAACTCTAACACGCTGCCCAGAGAGGTGGTGGATGCCCCATCCATGGAAATATTCAAGGCCAGGTTGGATAGGGCTCTGAGCACCCTGATTTAGTTGAAGATGTCCCTGCTCACTGCAGAGGGTTGGACTAGATGACCTTTAAAGGTTCCTTCCAACCCAAACTATTCTACAATTCTGTGAAGATACTTTTTTCAAACTAGGAATAGGGAAAGCATTATAAAGTACATATGACTCCCACGAACAGAAATGTCAGGGTTCCTTACCAAATCCTCTGCCATGGACTGTGCTCCAATGTCAATGGAGAGGCTGCTGAGTTGAGGGGGGTTCTGAAATTCACGGTAAAATGTCCCCAGGTCCATTGGAAGAATGTCATCTTTTGAAAATGCTGGTTTCTAGAATCAAAGATACTGCTGTTAATTCCCAGAGACACTGGCTTCCCTTTTGTTATAATCTCAAGTAAAGTCATTACTTGCTATCAGTAAACATATTGGCATTACAGCTGTTGCTGCAGTAATGCATATTAAATAACTGAAGAACAGCCAATATCAGTGCTCACTTGAGCAATTGGAAGAGAACATTTCTTTGGAATCTGGCTCCTTTAGGCGTTAAGAGAGAGGATGCCAAGCTCACATGTTGGTAGAGAACTGAAATATTTAATTTGTAGCTGTTGATTCCCAGAACCAGTGTCTTCGCAGTTCTGGGACTGTCAAGCTGTAGTGTGATGTGATGTGTCTTTTCGACTCCCACTGAAAACTGTCATCTCTGACATACTCTGACATCATCTGCCATTGCACCAGCACATGAAGCCCACCTAAGGTGCAGGTGTTGTGTAAGAGCTCTGACGAGGGCACTTACAAAGTCGATCATAACAAAGTCATCATGGGTGTTCCCTGTGCTGCTGCCACTGGAGCCCTCTGAGTGTAAGCTGCCTTGTAGAGGAGATTCAGCTTCTGGGGATTCAGGAGGATTGACCTGCCCAAGAAATCAAAGATGGTGAGTACTGATCTTATGATCATGTCTGTCTGTGTACTTTGGCAGTGTGGGGGAAGTTAGGAGGTTGGACAATAAACATTAACTAGAGCAGGGGCAGCAAACACATGCTGTTATTTGCATGTCTAAAGAGCCCAAGATTCAACACAGGAGACTTCTTGAAACCAAACAAATCTGAGCAGCTAATTATTTTCTCCAAAACCAAAGTGTATTCAAGGTAGAGAATAGCATGGATGTTTGCGTAAGGGATGCTGAGAAGGCACATATACCTCTGGAAGAGTCTTACCATGGGGTCGTTATCTTCCAGCTCAACATTCTTGGGAGCAAACATGGCAAAAGGAATGTCTAAGTTGGCCATGGTCACCTGAGGAGATTTAGCAAACAGAATTTCACTAAGACGCTCTGCTTACCTGGCACAGAAAAGGATACTGAACGTCTTTGTCAGGCCAGCTCAAAATGGCCCAAAATCATGTCAGCAGTTAGGCAGGAGGCTGACAACCTCATTTAAAAAGCATGAAATCCAGAGATGATACTCAGTTGACCCAATGCAGATACATACCTGGAGATGGGATTGCTTATATACATATCTTGTATAATATAGGCAAGGATTAATGAACTGCTACAAATTGAAACAATTCTCCTTCCTTCATCCAAAAGGCCTAGAGCTGCAGCCCTAGGAACAGGTCAGATCTCTAAGCTGCTCTAGCTGAACTTAAATGCTTGCTTCTAGTGATGTACTGGTCTACTGCATGTTCCTCCAAGGAAGGGAGGCTTGCTACCGGCTTTCCTTGTTTATGGACATGTGGTAGTGGCAGATCATTGTGAGACCCAAGTAGAGTATTAAGTCTTCTATTCTCAAATAGGGTGTTGGTAAAGTGGAGCAAATTCAACGGCAGCCACATCCCAAAAGGATTTTATGAAAAAAAAANAAAGGCAACCCACACCCCAAAAGGATTTTTTAAAAAAAAAAAAAAAAAAAAACCAAGCCTTGGCAAAACCTTGTAGAGAAATGCCACAGGCAGAAATATGCACTCTCAGTCTCTGAGGTTACCCTGGCTTTGGGGTGCTTTTAGCTCTTCTGTGTATGAACAGATGGGAGAAAAAGGGTATTATGGTGCCTTCTGAGAAGATCTACTGCTCCTTACCTGGTTAATGGGTTTGTTGACAAAAGCTCCCACTTTCCGGATAAAGATGGTCTCCAAAAGGTCATGGGGGGAGCCACATTTTCCTTCGCTGCTATTGGATACTGTTTCTGTGTCCTCACTGGGGGAGGAAAATAGATAATTAGTGTCTCCTGACACAAACAGTGCAGATAAATAACATTCTTTATGAGACTCCTTCATTTTTCTTGGTTTACTCCTAATACTGGAAGAAAGACAACAGAAATATCTGCCCTTGTACCACACCTTCCTCCTCAGTTGGGAGCACAAAAGGAGAGAGTATATACTTGTAGAACCAGATTTTTGTGTAAAGCTGGACAAAAACTATTTAGTTTAATGAAAAGTTGCTGCCAACTGAAATAGGCTTTTCTTCTGGAAAATGAACTTTTAACTTGTGCATGTTCACAGCAATTCCTGTTCATCATTACTGTTTTTTTCAGTTAAACAGTAGTCACAGATCTCTCAGGAGATGAGGGCAAGAACCACAATTGTATCTGTCACTCGGTTTATAAAGGCAGGTGTCTGGTATATCACAACAGCCACTCTCAGTATGATTAATTCACTCCATGGCTTTTAGGTACTTCCATGATCTGTTTGTTTTGGTTTTTTTCCTAGCAGGTATTCAGAACTTTAAAACAAAAAAATTGTTTAATCTCATGGAAAGAGGATTACTTAGATAGGATACACAGGAAAGTGCTAGTGCATTTTCTGCAAAATTTTCTGCAAAAGAGTTTTGGTTTCCCCACAGCAAAATCTCTGTGAGTCACAACTTTGTGACCTCAAGAAATAAATATGGTGATCGAAAAACCAGGAGGATTTCATAAGCTGAGAGGGACCTGATTTAGGACAGTTTGAGGTTGCATCATTTCCTTTTAAGTAATTTTGTGCCTGAAGTTTCTTACTAAAATGGTGAACAGATTTATGGTAAATACAACTGGCTTTGGTAACAATGCACTTTAAGTCCCTAGAGAATTTAAGACTCATTTGTGAACCTACTTCATCTTGTTTTACAATCAGCAAAACCAGCAGAAAGATTGAAAAAAATTATAAAATTGATAATAAAGTGGACATAACAGAAGGCTATTACATTGACTAGCAGGTTTAAATAGATGGGCAAGATCATTGTTTGGAGAAAAACTGAAAAAGCCCCAATCTGAGAAAGCTGTAAGTTGTTTTGAGGGATAGAAAGATAATAGTTATGCCACAAAAAATAGATAAACAGGGGAAACAAAAAGTTTTTATCTTAAGAGGTTTATAAAAGGGTTAGCACAAGCAGTGGATCATCTAAAACCAACCTACCTACTAGAAGGTGTAGCTGCTGAGTAATGGACTCCATCCAGTGGGGTGCACAACCTCTCTTGGTCAGCTTGAGTACCGTGTGCTGGTTGGCTTGGAACTGGGGGAACTCCCCCTTCTTTGCCTGGACCAATCAACTGAGATAGAGAGTAACAGTTGAGGTAGAGATGTCAAAATCAAACCAATACCATAGAGCAATACAAAGCAGATTCCATCATACTGGGCATAAGTTGTGGGGGTTTTAGCATATGACTGGGCTCCAGCCTCTATAAGGCTGAGAGAGATGTCATGTAGAAGTGGATTACCACGACACAAAGTCATTTTTTATTCCCTTCCTACTCCACTCCTCTCCACTTCAGGCCTGTTTTACACTGCAGAGTTCTCTGGCTGTAGGTCCTCTTCCAGGGGAGGAATGTAGGAAAAAAACTTTATATCCTCTTGCTACAACCCCATGGATCACTACAGCTTCCTGAGAAGGGGAAGTGGAGAGTGAGGTGCTGATCTCTTCTCCCAGGGATAGGATGCATGGGAGTGGTTTGAAGCTGCACCAGGGAAGGCTTAGACTGGACATTAGGGAGCATTTCTTTACAGAGAGGGTGGTCAAACATTGGAACAGGCTTCCCAGAGAGGTGGCCAATGCCCCAAGCTGTCAGTTTTTAAGACGCATTTGGACAATGCCCTTATAATACCAGGCTTTAACTTGGCCAGCCCTGCACTTGTCAGGCAGTTGGACTAGATGCTCATTGTTGGACAATTCCAACTGGAATTATTCTATTCTATTAACATTGTATCAGCAAAACTCTGGTGTAACACCAGCATCACAGGCAGAAAAAGACTTCTGTCAACTTTGCTTATTTGTCTGATGAACCAATATAATTATGTCAATATGAACAGTCAGTATATCCTATGTCTAGTCTACAGAACTGTGCTTGGACAGCTCCAAGGGCAGCAGCTCTGTAAAACAGCAAAAGTTTGGAATCAGTTACAAACTGGTGCAGCAAACAAGTCTGGTGCCTGCTCTCTTGGTGTAGTTTTTCCACATGACTCCTACCCCAGTAAAGTCAGGGATGCTGAGGAGCCAATTCCCAGCTCCTGTGGAAGCTGTGCCTTTTCTATATCTACCTTATCTTTTCATTCCTGACAGACAGGATACCAATGCATGCACTAGTTTCAATGTCTCTCTCGGGTGTACAAGTGATACAAGTGGCTGCAATACCAGCCACACTGGTTCTATTCTCTACAAGTACCTGGTGAGGGTGTGCAGCATTCAAGCCACCAGCAAAGAGTACAGGATACCCCATGTCAGCTGATCCAACTCCCAGGGCAGCAGGCTGATAGGAAAGACGAGAGCTGGAAAGCTAAGAAAGAAGAGAAAAAACAAGAAGGGCAAAGGGAGAGAGGAAAGGGAAGGGGAATGCCCCACAGTCTGAATAATCACCAGTCACTGAAGAAAGAACAGTAAAAGTCAAAGGCACAGCATTTCAGGCTGGCAGAAGGATGCTCGATTTTCATTGGAATCAATAATGAAGGTTATTGCTCTAAAAAATTCTTATTGCTATGAGGACTACTTGAGAGTAGTCCAGGGGACTAAGTCTGAGCCTTGACAGGAAAACAAGATTGGCTTACTAGACATGTAAGAGGAGGCTATGCAAGGTATGACTGACATCAAGTCACAGGGAAGCTCTGCTCTACCGGCCTGTTTCAAATACTGGTGTAGTGGGTTGACACTGGCCAGATGCATGAATGTCATCATAAACTTACTAAAGAACTAATATTTAATATTTTTTCATCCCAAAACAACTACATTATCAACTGTTTGAACCTACTCCCACTGCAAATTAAAATAGCTGATCTTCCAGACTTGTTCAAATAGCTTCAGTGAAAGAATACAGGGTCCCATAAATGTGCAAGGCAGAGAATTAGCCCTTGTGAGATTGCTTTAGGAATTAAGTGTTGGAAGCAGTGAAACCCAGGAGACATTCCTAACATATATCCCAGGTAGAAATCTACCCAGTCAGGTTAAATAAAACTCTCCTGTTCTGACCTGGCTGCCCTCAAGAGGAACATTCTTCCAGAGCTCAGTGTGAGCTCCAGCAGCTGACATTGTTTACAGGGATCAAAATGAGGAACAGCACTTTAATTCACATGAGGCTAGTTAAGCTGAGTGGAGCACTAATGACTGTACAGGTTCTAGGGATGGTGGCTGTTAACAGAAAATGCTTAGAATTGTGCCTTACTACTCTTGGGTCTTTCATTAAGAATCCTTGACAGCTGTTGTGTTTTTAGGGGTACTTGTCCTGTCTTTGGGAGACCTTCATCTGGAAAGGCACTTACAAAGCCAGTCTCAGTAAAGTGCCTGGCCCATTGTGGGTCCACCAGTCTTTCACACGCACAACAAATATTCCACATTGCCAAATTTGTACTTTCATTTATTTGTTTTGTCATGCCAGAACTCGTATTCTGGTCATGTAGAACATATTCTATTGACAACTCACTTGATGTGAAAAGGCCAGTCCCATCACTGGGACCTTCAAGGTGTCCGTCACCACAGGAGGAGGGGTCTGAAAATGTGCCTTTGTGGCAGTAAAAACACACTGTGCGCAGACACAGACAAACAGAGGAAACAAGGAAAAGAGAGAAAGTGAGAGGGGGGAGAGAGAAAGAGAGAGAGAAGGACTTGAGAGAGGAATTATGAAGAGTTGGATGAACTGAATGCTAGTGAAGAGGTTTTGGCTGCAGCAGCCACACCTACACAGACAGCAGAAGTCTCAGTATTGCCAGAAGCACATTCATTTTGTAAAGAATTGACTGTTTTCCAATCTGAGTGAACCACTGAACACAGGTAATATTTTAGACTCCAGTGAATCCTGACAGAAAGTAACTGCCAGAGACTCTATTCCGCAGTTAATTATATTTGGTACCAGCCTATTAGCAAAGAGAAGGCTGAGCAGATGCCAGAAAAAGTCAAGTACTTTTTTTTTTTTAATTTACAAATTACTCATATTTCAAGACTCTCCAGCTTTCTTAGGGATCCGATCTTGGCAGGTCTGTGCTGTACCCTTAGAATAAAGGGGACCCAGACTACAGTGCAATTCAAACACACTGATGTGAAGAGAGAACTCCATCAACAGGGGCAAAGTTCCAGAAGCAAACAGTCTCACAGAGGGTGCTAATGCAAAAAGGGCAATCCAAACCTGGTTCAGTCCCATACCTCCTCCCAGTCATTTTCCTACCAACGGTTTTCACTTTGAGGAAAGCTTCAGCTTCATTTCTGAGTATTACTCATGGCCAGACTCTCCCGAATTTTGGGCTACTTCACAACACACACACGTGACACATGTGACATGTCTGTGCAAGCTCACAGAGAAAATAACAACTATTTCCTTGTATCACGCAGGTTTGGCCTCACTTTTACTGTGAGGGCAGATAGCGATTTGAACAATTTGTCCACAAAATCACATGGTTACTAGTATTTTCCTAGTGATTAAGCTAGACAGGATATATAGAAAGCTGGAGAAAAAAATTAACTTCTTTTTTCCCTTTTTATTTACTTTGAAGTCCACTCTGCCAAGACAGCCTTACAATTCTAACTGTGGTAACAAAGACTGGCAGTTGCTTTACAAAGAAGGGCACAGCATATGGCAACTATGAGCCACAGAAAAAGCAAGAATGTAGGCTCGTACTTAATGTGAATCCTTAAGGTTCAAGTGGTTTCATAAAGCTTTTCCCCCCCAATGACAGTAAAACTTCATGACCCCTGGGGAAATGTCAACTTCAATGTAGTTACATACACTACTGCTGTTAAGTAACACTGGCACAAGCAAGCCACGGGAAATTTCCTTATGAAATCTTTTGTAGTTACCCACTTTAGGAAAACACAGGACACAACTTGGCTGCAAACTCATTTCCTGAGCTGTGTATTGCAGAAAAAGAAAAGCTTTATTCCATCAGACTTACCGTGAGTGCTGGCTAATTAGTTTAACACTGCCTGATGCCCTGTCACCTGAAATCACTTGGGCAAAAAATGATCCCTAAGAGAGGCTCATTTCTAGCTCATTCATACAGCAGAATACATTCTGCTAAATCAGGCGTGCTAATTCCACTGAAGCAGCAGGAAGAGTCATAGCAAATTTTTTCAGTTTGGAACAGCATTCCAGTTATACTTCATTCTATGTTTCACATTGACAGTAAAAGAGATTTAGAGTCTTTACATTGTCTTTAAAGGTCAATAGAACAATCTGATTTGCTGGACAACAAGGCAGGGCAATCCTGAATATTTAAAGCAATAGGACAACTGCAACTCTGGCCAAGTCTTCCAAATACAGAACTGCGGAGTCAGATACATATACAGTAAAAGAACTTGGAAGTTTCTGAGTCTTGATATTCAAAGGGGAATCATTATCCATTTATTTTAAAATTGAAACTTAGATGACATTTGCATGGGCAATTTTTTTGCCGATATTTATTCCTACTGCCCCAACTTATTTTAGATGGTCCAACAAATACAGCTTTTACCTTTTTTCTGTATTTTTCCAGCATTTTCCTGGTATTTCAGTGTTTCTTTTTCAGTGTCAGTCTGTTACCCCTACTTAAGCTGCCTGGCATGAATGTCTTGAACTCTTCTTCTTGCAGTATTAGTATGTAAATGTGTAAGTACACTGCTATCCTCTTTAAGCACACCTCAGCCCAACTACAGGAGTAGACTCTTTTAAACGTTCTCAATAATTCAATCTTTCTAGTCCCCTGGAATTTTGTTGAAATTAGTATCTAATTTCAATAGATTTTACTCAAGAGCGTAACAACATAAGTAAGCCACACATTAAATTTTAATTAGCAGCAGGAGGCTTACTGTTTGCACAATGGCTGATATAGGAATATGCACACTATCCTAACATCAATTGTTCTTATCTAGAAGTAAAAGCAGCCTGGTTTCTCTTACCTGAGATGGAGGAGAGGTGGAAAAAGATGTGGTACACACTTCTTGGGAATCTTCTACTGAGGGGTATACTGCACCATTGTCCTCACCAGCTCTAATGCAGCAAGAAAAGACAAGTTTTCTAACTGGAAATATTCCTTAAAACAAAAAAATAGTAAAGCACACTAGGACAAACACTGCAGGGAGGTTGAGAGTATTTGGGTGTAGTTGAAAGGAGAATTATGAAGGGCTCTCATCTACTTTGCAGAATTGAGGAAAATGAAGTGGGAAAACGTCAGTTTTCCTCAGGTGTTGTCTTCTACCCCACATAAAGTAACAGAGATGTTTCTAACTAATGCTTTCGTTATACCAGCTAGTGCTACTGGCCTTACTGTTTATTTACTGTTTGACCACTGTCAAACAACACTGGTCCCAGTTTGAATGCCCTCACACTCATTTTAGAGAAGACAAACCTCTCATCTCCAAAGAGAAATTGAACTGATTTTCCCCTAGTGAAAATGTCAAGGGATGCATGCATCCAGACATGGAGTTCTGCATCAGGATTAACCATTACACTTTCAAATTCCTGAAGGCACCCAAGATTAAACATGCTTTGTGTCCAAGTGCTTCTGTGAACAATTTGGGAAAATACTAGGGCTTGCTGCACTCAGTCTTCTCAATGTGAGGAGAAAAATGTCACCCTTCCTCACGTGGTCAACTATGTCAATATGACTGACACTAATTCTCCAGTGTCCCTTCCCATGCAGTCAACAAATAGTGGAAAAGGCTCTGTATTTGGGCATAATTGATGCCTTTACCATGGTCCATGACTTCAACTCAGTATTTCCTCACCTGTAATTGCAGGGATGCATGGGTGAAGAGCTGGGATAGGGACGGTCCACAAAGTGATCAATTATAATCCCCATGATAGGAGGGGTCCTCTCAAACTGCCTGCAAGGCAACAAGCAATGGTGTTATTGGCTTTTTCTCTCTACTCTTCCCAATTCATGGTGCCCTCACAGAAAACCCTTGTGTCTATTAATGGGACCAGAGCACCTTTACAATTTAGTCCTGTGACTCCAGGCATGCATCAACAATTTGGAGTTCTAGAGCTAGGGCTACCCAAATACTCCCCTTGCTGCAAGGTTTAAGTGTGAGAGAGAGCATTCCTCGTGGAAGAGAATCTCAGCAGGAAAGGATAAGCAGAAGGAAAGATTTGGGGGCTCAGAATATAAGGGCTTTAACAGTAAGTTATTGTAGAACAGTTCTGGCATGATCACATTTTCTCACCTGGTTGACATGAAAGCAAGGTTGATTCTGTAGGCACAAGACAAAGTGATGGTGCCCACTGGGGTACCCACTGTCCCAACTCGGACTGTCTGGAAACCTGTAAAGTTAAGGAATAATTATTAGTTTCACTGATTATTTATGTGCCACAGTTTTTTATTCTGAGGTTACATTATCTTATTTCTATACTGTTTCCATTACCTCTTGCAGCCTGAGCTCCAAAAACACACATAGAACCCGTAACAAAACAGCAGCACTAGGTTGCCTTGCTGGCAGGCTTCACCTGCAAGACTTCTGAAGGTGCTTCCTATCTTGGGCTAAAATATTGTTCTGAAGTGCTTCTTGTTCCTCAGTAGACCATGATCTCCTTTACCAGTCCTGTCCCTTATCAACATCATTCCATATTCTTATTTCAGTTCTGGATCACTAGAGTCAAAATGGCAATCACCCTAGACTTTGTCCAAGTACCACCATTATACTTGTCACCTTGTGACACAAAGCTTAGCTGGCAGATCCAGATAAAGACTGTCAGTAAGCCTCAGACTAATTTTCCTTATTGTACTTGGGAATAGTAATAAAAGGCTAGTCAGAATGAAACACAGTTCTGCTCTAGTTTGTGTGTTGTCTCATCATACCTTCTCCCAAGCCACTCAGCTGGACTTCACCAAAATATATCCTGAAAGAAAAGGAAAAAGAAAAGCTATTAGGTACAGCTGGGACATAATGCTATACATATCTTTATTCCTTATTTAATTTTGTGATTTGAAAGGCTGGAACTACTTCAGGAAAAAAAATTCCAAAATAAATGGCTGGAATGCCCATCTCAAAAAACGTTACAGCTACTTCAGAGGAAGACACGTAATGTAAAAAGCAGGAGGAAAAGAAAATGGTAGTCCAATCAGAAATTTCTCTTTACGTTTTTTAAGCCTCTGTGGTAAGTCTACAATTCAGAGCAAAAATGTGAAGTGATATAAACTTCACAGACAGGTCTGAGTCTAAAAGCTGATGCTCATCACTCAACATAAAAGATTAACTGTGCTGTAAAGAGACCTGCTCTTAAGTACATGCCAAGTCAGCAATGCACACAAAAATGAAAAAATGGCTCAAATTTCTTTTCAAGTTCTTAGCTGTGCAAATGACAAACCTGAGACTCACAACCACAGAAATTAGCTACGCAAACATGTCAAAGACTTTTCTCACAGCCAAAAACAAGGTCTGGAAGATAATAACTATGAACCACAAGCCAGTGAGACACACAGGCTAAACAGAGCTGAACTCAGTATTTGGACGAGTAAACTGCAAGAACGACAGGAAGTGAAGACAAGGATGCATCTTTAAAATGGAGTAACAGGATAGAGTCTGAATCTGTTCTGCAAAAGTACACACTGCAGTTATGTGCAATGTAGAGAGGCATTTATCAAATACAGGCAGACACCAAACAACTGGATGCTAGTAAGCAATTTAACCAGGGATTTGCATGTAGGTTTTTTTTTACTTTTCCCAACATGATAGGCAAACACTTCACAGCCTGTGCTTAGCTTTTCTTTCAATGCCTCAAGTGAAGGCTATAAGGTGATACACAGACCAAAGTTTTCTTCTGTCACTGATCAGTAGTAGTTCTAGCCAAGTAATTTTATTATTACTCATCCCATTTTCACCACATTTGTAGCTACACTGTGCAAGTCTAGAGTCTCTGCTGTTTGCATTTCAAATGGGAAGTTTCTGCTTTACCTGTACAATATTACATATTCATGGCCTTGTTTCCTTGAGAGTCTGTAGGCTGGAGTTACCCTGGTTATAGCAAGCAAAGACTTCAGCAGTAGAGACAGCCTGTTGTATACAGTGTATGAAACTTTGATTTCTTTGTCACACCTAGAGAACACAAAGGAAAAAAAATTAGTCTTTTGTTCACAACTAAGTTGGCTGAGTTTGGGGTTTTCGTTTGTCTTTAGTTTTGTTTGTTTTGTTTATCTTATTTTAAATAAAAATTAGTCTGGGCCAGTTGTTTAATTTTATAGCCAAAATGATAAAATAAAGCCCCAGTCTGGCTACCTGTACTGACTAACCAGCTAAGAGTCCTGCTTCAACCTAGTCACCTGCTGTAGAAGAAATTGCTGAAAAATGCCATGCAGCCTTCTACTAAACAGAGACATTTTTTCAATACTAAAAACATTTGTCATTACTGAGAATACGAATTCTGTTATCTGAGGAAACATACTAGTTGTAATGGAAGAATGAAGAAGGAATTAATTACTAGTATACTTTCTTGACACTGGTATTAAACAGTTTGACTGCTGCTCTAAACAAAGAGGGGAGCTCCCTTAGAAGTGCCCCTGGCCACACAGCCAAGATGTGCTCATTGATCATCATGGATTAACCACATGTACCGACTTCATCAGCTAAAAACTACAAACACAAAGAATGTGTGAAGAATGCACTTACTTTTCATTCATTTCTAGACACCAAATTTCCAGCTCCATGGAGTCTCCCTGGATCAGAGAAAAGATGGCAAACAACGGCTCATTTCAGAACACAGACCTTTTCAAATCTCATTAGTGGTCACCAATGGCCACACCTCTCAATGATTTGTCTCCTGGCTCCCACTTTCTTGTATGCAATGATAGGAAAAGGTGCACTGGAACTCACTGCACAATTATATCACCTGAGGGAATCTTCCTCAGAATGCGTAAGTTCTTCATGGTCTAAGAAACTAAATTTTTCTGCTTTGTCACTTGTGTGTTTGGCCTCAGATGTTTGCAGTGAATTGCTTCTGTTAAACAACACATTTCTTTCCATTAGTATATCACCTAACTTACTAAAATTTAGGTATTCTCACATTGTCTTGGACTAAAGGGCAGGAGCTCTGGTAGCTGAGTTAAGATTCAAGTAAAAAAAAACCCCATAAACAAAAAAAAGGGCATCTCTTTTGACTCAGTTCTCACCTCTGAGGTTTTGAGAGAAATCTCCACGCACATAGACCGTCCAACGGCAGGCAGCTGTCCTGCCAGGGCTTTCTTTGCTTCATGAGTAACCTCTGGTATATCTTTGATTGCCAAATTGAACTGCAGAATCAAAGAGATGGTTCCATTTCTTTATTTTCTTTGAAAAACAGCCTAATGGTACACTTCAGACAGGCTCACAGACCCATATATGACATACTAGGTCAGTGTCCACTGAAATATTTATGAAACAGAAAATTCCCAGCTGGGTTCAGGCTTTTCATATTTATAAAGATTCCTTTGGCTGCTAATTCAAATGTTTTTCTTGATCCTGCTATGAAAAAATATGCTCCTTTTCCCCTCACTTCAGTCCTATCTTCACCCACAGAGTATCTTTAGCCTTTTCAATTTTAATAAAGTCCATTACTAAAAAGTCCTGAATTGCAGAGTAGCAAACTTCTGACGGAAAAGAACTCACCACCCCACCCCCAAGCAGATCTTGGAAATGTGCCTTAGCTGGCAGGAGTTGCTGAGAGGCATCATTTCTCTTTCCTTTAATCAGCCTGTAAGAGTCCAGAGTGAATTGTTTCATGTGAACAACAACAACTACCAAAATAAAACCCCACATCACCAATGAATATAACTAAATACAGTAGCTATTCTATGAATAATTATTATTGTCTGCACAAGACTGTAACAACCATGTGGTGTTCTCACCACACACACATACACAGAGTTATGGAGCAGGTTTAAAAAATATTACTTTACCCAGTCAGAACCCGTTGGAGAGGATGATGATCGGGTACAGATTTTCTCTCCAAGTCGGGCCTGGACAATTACTTGTACTGTCTGGAACAGAAAGAAGAAGATACACAATAATGTTTTGCACTCAACACAGCCCTCAGTTCAGAGCCTGAGCTTATACAAGCTCCAAGTGAAAAAAATGAAAGGGCTGACCAGGATGTAGAAAAGTAGTTTGCTACACTGATCTTCAGGTCTAATCAATTTAAATTATTACATTTAACAGGCAAATGTATTTCAGAAAGAAAATCATTTTAGGCTGACTTTTCTCTGGAACAACATTAAGTAACTAAGTCAATTTTGCAATCAGAATTTGCAGGTTTCAGTAATAATGAAAAATTTACAAAAATGTCCTGAGCCTGGGCAACTAAACTGAAGTGAATCCGTACATTTATACCAAAGCCACTGCTACAGTATCTACTTGCACCTATGTACCATGTGAGGCTAAATTTTATAATAACATATCAACATAATTCAAAAGAACATTATGGTATTACTGGTTTTAGATGTAATTTAAAAATTTAGATAGGTTGAAAGAGGAGCCCAGCAGAATAAACTACCCAACAGCTGGATGGTTAGATGTGCTGCTAGAAACCCAAAGATAACAGATGTGTGAAGTGCCTACAACTGATTCTAAAGCAGAATGCTTCTGGAGGATGGAAGAAGATTTGAGGGTAGAAAAAAGAGTAAAAGATGTTTTTCTAGTTGCTCTCAGGAATCTCCTAAATTTGACATCAGCTTTTCTTGCTTCGCTCTTCAGCCAAACCCATACCCCAATCTTCTTACTTACTCTAGCCACATCAAGTATGTTGTTTGTTTTCTGGGGTTTTTTTAATAAGAAGGAAGAGGTATTTGTCCAAAGGAGAAAAATTACCTTTAAAGCAAAAAATTTGATGAACTTGTCCAGGTCCTTCCTGTCCTGGGAACTGAGATCAGTGTCCATTGCATACGGCAATCTGAAATATAGCACAGGTCTGGGAATGAAGTATTCCTTCAGCTTTCTGTTTAGATTTCAAAATATTTTTGCCATTAGAGGCCACCTCAAAAGAAACTGTAAGCACCAAAGCCCTCTACCTGTCAAAATCCTAACATGCTAAAAACTTTGGGACATACGTGTGAGGTACAAACATGCACTGATAGTTTATCTGGTCAGTGCAAAGATCAAAAAAATTAAAAAAAACAAAGAGGGCTCACAATTAAAATTCAGTAAAAGTTCTACATTTTTTCTAGCTTAATTAAAAAAAGGAAAACAAAAAAACCAACCCAGAACACCCCACCACCACACTGACTAGATTCTATGCCAAACTAACCATCAAACATGGAGGTCTCTGCTTCAAAAATAATGTATCTTCAGCTATCAGTACTGGTCAAAACCAAGCCAAATTGTTTTCTTGAGCCTGAAATTCTTAGAACAATATTTCAGTGGTATTTCAGCAGAAATCTATATAATAAACCATTGCTGCAACAGGCTACACTGCTTCTTTGCTTTCAACAAACAGTACTTGCAGTAAAACTATACAGCTACATATTTACCTACAACCAACTGAAAAGATTCAATTTTACCAAGAAAGAGACCAAAATCCTCTGTTCACTTCTCTTGAAAGTTCTGATAAAAAATACTTAGCTTTCACATTGACACTGCCTTGTTTTTCAAAATACAATTGTTTCTAGGAACACAATGAACTTGCACAGCATCTGAAGCAGGGCAGGGCAAGGCACTAATCTGATTTCTGCCACCATCATGTCACATGGCCTGGGATAAATCACAATTCTTCTGGTTTTGTTTCTTCAGATGAAAGTTAATAATCATGTAGAGACCATGGGGAAGAACACCTTAATTAGTAACATTCATTGTACTTTTTGCTCATAAGCCTTCAAAGTATTAATTCATTCTTAATTCCTGCTGCAGTTTTGAGCCAGCTAATCAGCCTGAAGCAGCTTGTCAGACATCCCGCATTTATGGAATGTTCTGCTCCTCACTGGAAGGTTGGCGAGCTGAGGTCAGGGAGCATGGGCAGCTGATGTGCACACTGTTACTCAGTGTTCAATTGTTAAGCAAAGACTGAACTTACAGCAAGGTATGCTATTTATACAAATTAAAACGGGCAGGGCAAAAGGGCCAATAGCCCTGTTCACTCATAATACAGAATCTTTAATGACCATGCACATCCAGTACTTTTTTTAAAAAAAAATCTCACTTAATGACAGAAAAGGTCTAATGTTTTAGGAGCATCAATCAAAAAGAGTTGTGAGATAAGAGTACTATAATTTACAGAGCATTTTATAGAGAACAGTGCTGGTTTCTGAGTGACTCTATAAAAAGAAAGCTGGACATATAATATGGTTGAAAGCTCCTATGCTACATTCATACTGCATCTCCGTGCACTGTACCGTTCACATTACAAATTATGAGACACAAGTGATTCAACATCAGATGCATTATCAAATTATCCTTTGGATATTTTAACCTCCTCATCAAAACTGTTATTCTTACTTTCCCTGCGTTTACCTCCACTAGACTGAGATTACAGACCTCTTCCACTGCGGGGCTGCAAAAGGAAGTCAGCATTTAAAGTGCTAGATGGTTAATTGATTTAGCACTCTAAATTTAAAAAAAAAAAACCTTTAGTATAGACATGTACCACTACGAAAAAACCACCACCCCCTACCTAACAAACAAACAACCCAGGCAAGAACAACCTGTTATTATTCTTTTGACTTAATTAAGTAAAGCACTGTAAGGGTTAAGGAGATCTGAGATCTTTGACAAACCTGGCAATAAAACACTGCATAAAAAAATACTTTTTCTCAGCAAAGAGAACGCTGACATTTAAATACTAAAAAAAAACATACTAGCTTTTAATGTGAAAAACGAGATGTGACCCCTGGAGAAAGATGCAAGGAAGCACATGTCCTGATATTGTGGGAGAGCTGTCAAATAAAGCACAGACATTAGCCTTATGAAGCTGGAAAAAAATTATGATATCAACTATTTCAAGACACTTGGGAACCAATGGAAGGTGTTAGGCTCACTGGTCTGTTAGGAAAGGAAACAAAGATGATCATCTGCATGGTTCTATGTGCAGTACAGAAATTAGTTCTAATGACTAGATACCAAAATATCTCTGGAGGAGAGAAACAGCCACCAGAGGGTTAAAAAAATGACAGCCTCATGGTTCTGCCCTGCTGCAGCAGAACTGTGATTCTTCCTGCAAGATCTCAAACTACCTGTATAATTCATGAACCATTTGGAGATTCATCCTGTTAGCTCTCAAGCTCCAAATGCCAGCAACAGCTGACCCACCAGAGCCCAAAGCAGAGCAGAAACTATCAGGCATGATTTCCTGGAAAGGAGTAAGTAATTTCATGGGGAAATGGGGACTTTGTATCTCAGCTCCTGAAATATCTAACTAAGGGCTCTCATCTGACAACCATCATCTCCTCATTTTTGTAGAGGGGCCTCTGGTGACTGCCCGAGACTTGCTAAGGCTTAGAACAGTGTTCCCCTTTAGAATCAGTCTTGATAAGAGTTATGATGGAACTAGAATTACAGCAAACTTTTTATTTACAAAAACTTTTTGGTACTCTCAGCTTAGCTGCCACAGCTGACCTGAACAGGAAGGAAATTCTTTAAACTTAGTTTCACCAAACTCACTCAACTTCTCATGTCCTGTAGGTTGCAATGCCAGCACGGCTCCTTGTTAAGTGCTACTGCACAGGCACATGCTTAACTCAAGGAAAACACTGTCTCATTTTACACTGAATAACAACTAGAAGGAAATAACCTTTGGTCTCGGTTAGAAAAATACAGATTACTGATTTCCCCTAAACCAGGTAATCCCTTACGTAAACTGATATATTCGCCAGCATATGATGCAACAAGCATCTTGTCCATATGGCTTGTTGCTTTGTCTCCCTCTTCCTGCAACACACATTTTTATACTATTGCTTTTATTTATATGCCTTTGTCTTCATTTTGCTGTGAACAGA
This sequence comes from Dasyornis broadbenti, assembly GCA_013397935.1. Taxonomy (NCBI): domain Eukaryota; kingdom Metazoa; phylum Chordata; class Aves; order Passeriformes; family Dasyornithidae; genus Dasyornis; species Dasyornis broadbenti. The sequence continues at coordinate 1,634,886 of VZRN01004247.1, read as the reverse complement.
AACATCTGAAACAAGATGGTCAAAGGAGAACTGCCACATGTGGCTCTTTTGAATAAATCCTTACTCCTTCTCACAGGGTTGAGGCAGATTTTATACAACAGTTTAATACCTAAGCATTGTGCCTTATACACTCAACTGCTATTTATACCCTCCTTCTCTGAGGAGAAGGACACATCAGCATAAGGTGATGGCGCTGTTTGCATGATGCAAGGAACTGCAAGAGCCCTTCCCTTCATGCCTCGGCAGAGCCCAGAGGAACTACAGCGCCCTGCATGCTGCGCTCCAAGCCGTGCTCCAAGCCGAGGGCAGCCCCGCTGCCGGCAGACACCTGCACCCCAGCACACAACAGGTGCACAGCAACACCTGGGAACACCGGCATTACAGTACGTGTTCCATATAAGGGCGTTTAGCGAGTACATCTCTCTGACACCTACATAAACAGGAGAGGAGCAGAAGCACCTGACACACACCATATTGCTGTTGGGGAAAGCATACACAGGCTGCTTCCATCATCTCCTACATTTCTTTGTGAGCCATGGCTGCTACAACTTACAGTCATCTTGCTTTCCTTTCAAACAGACATTCACCAATGCAAAATAATTACTCATGGTTCTTATCCCAGAGCGAAATTAAAAAGACAAGAGGGAAGAAATCAGAGTGGGTGTTGCTGTAAGGAGAGGGCTGTGGACAGCTTTCATACCAGATGTTTGTTCCCAGTTTCCTGACTGTGCCCCCCAGACTGTGCTCCTTGCACATACCACTCTTCCAGAATGTCTTTGTTAATACAGGACCCAAATCCAATCTCCAAGGATGTCCTATGAGAAGTTCAGAAAATCCTCGCTGAATCATGCAGTAATAAACAAGAAGCACATGGAAGTTTTTGAAGCTTTTTGAAGCTTTTAACAGAGGGCCTACAACACATCTCCCCTTCAATGATGAAGAAGCTTCACTGCAAGCAGGTATTTTGAGCACACTAATAAGCAACTATGAAAAGATCTTCATAAACACAGTGCTCTGTTTCAAGACTGGGCCTACAAGTCAAACTCCAGTATCCTAAAATTACTTAAAATTAATGTCCATTTTGCCTTCTTAGTAGGTTAGTCAGAAACCTAGGGAGAGGTAGCGAACAGTTTGAGGTGTGACACTCTCATTCTTTACAGTTTGTGGATTTTTTTTAAGCGAAGATTAAATTCTAGCATAAAAACTGTTTCACATAATATAAACATTCGGATGTAATCAAAGGCTCTGTAGTTCACTATATGCTCAGGTTCTGACTGATAAAGAGGTAATTTTTTCTCCTGATCAGGAAAGAGATTCACTTCATAATCAATAAATGATTCTGCAGCTTAGTAAATACCTTACTAAAGCCAGTACTGCCAGATCCACTGACTTAGAAATGAAATTAAGCAATTCCTGTTGACCAGCAGTCACATTCTGTACTTCCTTAAGGTCTAAAAATGGTATCAGTTCAAAAGTCCATTCTCTCAGTTTGTCTGTCAAGCCAAAGTATACAGAGTAAACCAGAATCTGCTTCTATATACCCTGCACTATAACCACCAACACAATCACCACCTCTCAACCTTTGTATGAACACATATTCAGAAATGTTAAAATTATACAATACCATTTAAGCAAAATAAAGTGATCTGGTATGATCCTTCTGGACATCTACATATAGCCTGGCTCATCTAACAACTTATTTCTTGCCATGAGAAGGAGCAGTCCTTCAGGGAAGGCCACTCCTGCAATAATTTGGAGATGCTCTAAACTTTGTTTGCACAGCCAACTCATTTTCAGCTAAGGCAATAATTTGCCATGTTTTTTCCCCTTGGTATGTGCCTAGTCAGACCGCTTTTGGGATCTGTAAGTAGGCAGTTTGCAGGCTTAGTGCAAACAGTCCCTTTTCTACCTGTTCACTGACATGGAAGATGTCTCTGTTCCCACCGAATCCACGGCAATGACTCTGTGCCCTAAGCGCCACAGCTCCAACAGCAAAAAAAAGAATACAACCACCTGTAAACCTCTGCTCTTTCCCAGCATACCGCAAACTCGCATGTGTCAGAAAAACCATACAATGGAGCGTGGGGTCCCATGTTCTACTATTTCCAACAGGCTCTGAAGCATTTTGATTTTAAAATACCACCTGCTGAGATTACAGCGGGCCACCTCTTTCCCAGGCTTCACTGACAGCCACCACTCGTTAGGAAAACGAATCGCAACCGACACGCGGCTGTGGGGAACCGACCCCCGCGAGCAGCGAAGCAAAGTAAAACGGAGACAAAGCCGTAGCCAAAGGCCTAAGACGCACGTCGCGGCCCCCTCCCCGCAAAGGGCCTCCCGCTGGCTCGAGGAGCTCCCAGTCCTCCCCCGCGGGGCCCGCGGTACCTGCGCGGGGCCGGCAGTGCTGGCGGCGCGGCGGCTCATCCCGCGCGGGGCCCGCTCCGCCGCCGCGCCCCGTCGCCTCCT
>VZRN01004247.1:1599803-1626681 GCA_013397935.1 Dasyornis broadbenti | reverse complement strand
CCCCGGAAGGCGGCGGTACCGACCCGTGTGAGGCCGCGGCGGGTGGAGCGCGGCCGGGAGGGAGTCGGGGCTCACTACCGGGGCCTTTGTGCAGGAGTTCCGGGACCGCGGTCTTCCGGTGGGGGGAGCGGGGAGGCCGCCCCGTTGCCCTGGGCCGGCTGCTGTGACGGGAGGGTGAAACCCGCGGCGCTGCCTCCCGCTGGCCGCCAGGGACGGGACCCCCGGGGAGAGCGTCCCCCAGTCCCGGAGAACAGCCTGTGCCCCACTGCCGCCCGCTTGAGCATGCCTCAAACCGGATTTTCTATCCGAGCTTGGGTGCCTTGCGCTTTCTTGTCCATCGTCCCTGCCCCTCCTGCTGCCCCGACGGAACGGTCCGAGGGCCCGTGGTCCGGGCTCGGTCCGGTTGCGTTTTGGGGCTGTTGCTTCGAAGTAATAGGTTTTATTGTTCTTATTTTCCGGCCTTATCCAAAGAAAATGCTCAGCGAGTGTTGTTTACTCTATCCTGTTTTTCACTGTGTGTTGCAGAACACTTGCTTGTGAAAGTAGTGTTTGGCATAAAATGTATTCAAATGTGGCTCTAGTTACCTCTCGTCTTGTGAGGAAACGAACCCAGCTAATTCACCAGCTATGGGAGCGTTTTTATTATCATCTATCACATTTTGTTTGACAACACGTAAATTTCTGCTGTATTCGTGTAGTATTTTTTGGATTACTTGTGATCCTGTCAATAGTGTGTGTTCGGCTGCCGTTGAAAAGCAATTTTTTTCTTGCAATAAATCAGCATTTCATCTTCAAGAGATCCTGTAAGTGGTTACAAGTAGTTTTTCTCACTACCCACTTTCAGGTGTTGTTCTGTGGTAATAGACTGATTCAAGAATTGTTATCTAGATGCAAGCCCATCCTCAGGAAGATCACTTGTATGAATGTGAAGTCCACGTATATATGGTCAGTGCTTTTCTCCTCTATATAAAGTGGTCTTTGGTCTTTACTTAAAAGTCCAGTATGTTTTTCTATATTTGTCCTTGTTTACTGCTCCACCCAGCTTGGTGTTTTCTGCAAATGTCATCTGGCTTCTTTGCCTTTGCCACTCCCATCCTCTTTCAAATTGCTAATGGCAATGTTAAAAAGGGACCTAAGAATGACCTGCTGGTAATGTACACTTATTTCCAGTCCATTACTGGTCTGTTTAAGTTTGTTGTTGGGTCAGTTTTCAGAATGTGATATGGGGTTAAATCCATGCAGATTTGAATGCCTTATGGGTGACTTAGGCAACAGGACCTGAAATACTCTGCTAAGTTTAAAATCCTTTTTTGTGTTCTGAAGGGCTGCTGTAATGCATTTCCTAACATTCATAACTCTTCAGTGTAGTTTGCATGCCAGTTCTGGAGTCCACAATTGATGCTTTTCTGGGTAATATTTAAAAAAAATTTAGTCCCTTAGTATTTTGGTGGTCACAAATAAGTGTGTTATACTCTGTTGATTTGTGGCAGTGGGGCTCTTAATGAGTAGGGCAGTCCGCTAGCATTTATATTTTTCCTAATACTGGGAATGAAGGATGTATTTGGATCCAAATATCTGGCTATGCCTTTTCAGATTGAGTTGCTGGGCAGTTTCTGCTGAATGTTTACTTTGCTGACAGCTTCTCCTCAGTTTTCTTTCTTTTGCCCTTTTCTGAGTCATAACTGACCCTTTAGATTCTTGTTTGGTTGTTTCCTACTTTTCCATTTTCCAGGCAGCACTTCTAACTTTTATACAGCTATAACAACCAGTTCTAAAGAAGGCAAGCAATAATACTGTCTGCTGTTCTCCCTCTGCCAAAAATTTGGCATTTGAATAACTATTTTCTTAAAGAAACTTCTGGAAAGAAACTCTCGTGTCTTTTATGCCATGGTTAGCAAGCTGACTGAACTCATGAGTATTGAAGAGTTATTGGTGATGTGAATACTTGCTAGTACTACTAATGCAAACAGCATTATGGTACTTTTTTTTTTTCTCCCTTACTGAGTTTCTGGGGTCCTGGTAGAGGGCACAGTGCATGGTAAGAGTTACCTTGTGTGTTTTGTGTAAGTAACCCTGTGCTAACCGAGCAAGGAAGGTGATAGAAATAAAATATTGGTAAGGCAAGGACGAAAGAGTTTTGGTTTACAAAAGTGAATGACAATGTGATATGCAGTGGAAGAGGATTAATATTAGAAATATTTTATTGGAAGGTTATTGCAGTATATAGTAGTTGTGTAACAGAAGACCCATTGACTGGGTTGCTTGAAACAAGAGGAGACCTGCTTGCCTCTACAAGTGGAAACAGTACTTGTCTGCCTCTCAGGACTTAGTTGGTTGTTAAGAATTCTGACTGGGATTTTTGTCCAGTAGCTGTTTGTTGTCTCCAGTTTTTGTAAACTGTTGAACAGGATGATGAAGTGTGAGGCTTGAGGTGGAGAGCATTGTCTTAATCCATGTGCTCACACAGCTCCACTTCACACTCAGTGAAGTGTTTGGGGTTGTCCTTGCAGAGTGATTCCTGCTTCCTTCTTCCTGGTATGTATTACTAATTCTCCACCTTGAGCAGCATAGAATTGCTGAGAGGAATCTCTGACTCATGTTTTGGACACTTTTCCCCCTCCCTTTATATTTCACCCACAGACTCAGTCTAAGGTCAAGAAGGCCAATGGTGTCAAGAACTGGCCATGTTTCTTTGTTCAGAGTCTAAATCTTTATTGTCTCCCACCTCTTGTTTAATTCTGATACATCTTTGTGTGAAGACTTCAGCTTCTGTGTGGATAATTTTTGCTTTTTGTCTTGTTACCTTATTTTCATGTGCGCAGGAAATTATATGACCTGTGTTTTCTCAAACATGTTCTCGCTTCCAGTTGCTTTTTCTTTCTTACTTGGATAAGGTGCATATGCCTTAAGTGCAGCCTTGAATGTATAAAACACTTTGTCTTCACATTGGGGGTATGCGATGCTACTTCTGCTGCTCTGTAGTGTTGGCACTCCCACATTTCTGTGGAATAGATGATGTCACTTGAGGGCACTTGGCTGTGGCCCTTGAGCTTGAGGAACCTTGATGTGACTTGTAATGTAAATAATGGGATTTTGAATTGAAAATTCCTTTACCTTTCTATCTAAATGAGAATAATTTTTTAGGGGGTTAATCTGAATTCTGTATCGTTCTGTTTGTCTCTATTGCTTTGGCTCTCTCTTTTCACTGTCCTGCTGTGTGTGGTACTTAACAAAAGATGGCATGGTTTGAGTATGGAATTGTGGAAACCAACTCTTAATCTTCCAGATCTCGGTTCTGCTGTTTGACTTATTTTACAGCTTTGTGAAATTATATTTATTCTCTTCCTATCTTCTGGATTGAAACTAATATCTCTCTTCTCAAGAATTCATTAAGTTTATGTGGAAGTTGTAATAATAGTTATGAAAGTGCTCTATATTCTCATTGGTAAATGAAACTGTCAGACTCCAGACATGGGTGATCACTTCCATTTATTATTATTTCCTTTTTTATATTTACCATTCATTTCCTGAGCTTTAGGAGTTGATAGCTGCAAGTTTCTCTTCCATGTCTTCATCATTTTGCTGTAAATAGCTAGCATTTTAATCTACTTCTTTTGACTGAAAAGTTCTTTTGTGTGTATTTATCTTATTTAATCCAGACTGGGAAGACAAATTAACATTCTAATGGCAATTAGCTCCTTGTTGCAGTCATACAGGATCTTGAAATGACAAAGTACTATTGACATCTTTGTAATGTAATTGAATTTCCTGAGCTGTTTGTAGTTGCAGTTTAAAACACGGCATTGAATTTTTCAATCATGAAGCACTAAGACAAGTTATTTTTCTTTAGGAATCCTGTTTTATGTGTAAGCACTTAATTGCAGTGAATGCAATTTAGAGCAGTGTGTCTAGTGTGTCTGCAGAAAATGTGCTTTTGAATTACTTTCCTCCTCTTTCTGGCTTTAATCAAGGGAAAACTTCAGCTTACAGTATAGTACTTGGGGGAATATTTAAAAATTTGGAAGAGTAAAAACCAGGACCATATAATGAAAGTGCCTTCATGGTATTAGTTTTGGATTCTGTTGGATAGTTGCATCATAAACTTTCTTTCACTTCTCCTAAGTGCTTTTTACTCTCCTTGTTTAGGGGCACTTAGCTGAAGACTGACTCTTGTTCTAACTAAATTCTTAAATTAAGCAGTTTGGTTTTTTTTAAGCATAATCAAGGACATATAAGTAGAAACAGAATAAAATAATGGGTTCTAGTTTTGCTTTTTTTCATTGCTTTGATTAATCATGCTTAAGATAGTTGTTTGTTACCCATCTGTAGACTGTTTCTGTTTGTGGGTTAGCCTTGTTTAAAGGTTCTAGTCCAATGTAGCTTTATTTTCAATTTTTTGTACATTTAGATTTTACTACAAGGTATCTTTAAGTTTGCTCTATGCAAAATGTTTTTGGTGTTTGGGGTTTTTTTAGTTTGTTGTTGTTGTAGGTTTTTTCTTTTGTTGTTGTTGTTGTTGTTTGTTTTTAACCCAAGAAGAACTAATACCTCTGCAGACAGTCACAAGGCTTATCTGGAATTACTAGAAATGGAGTTAAGGGAAGATAAGTCTTGTTTTTTGAAGTAAATTTAAACATATTGCTGCTCAGGTACATTGCCAGAAATTCATATGGCCCTGTAATTTAATAATGAACATAGTCCTGCTCTTCTAACACTTATGTTTTGACCTGTGCAACTATTTGGGATATAAGTCGTCACCTATTTTTTACTGATTTTGTTGTTGTAGCATTGTTCAAATGCCAGTGCTACATAGTTCAATTACTTACCAAACTAGGACTCCTTGGAGTTGTCTTGTTTGTTAGACTGAGCTGATACAGTGCAAAGAGGGCAAATCAGCTTTTTAGTTTTGGTTTTACGTAAACTTTTTTTAGAATTTTGCTTAGTTTTTCAGGTGGAGACACAAAAAGGGTGGGAATGACATGACATTTGGTATGAATTGAATCAGTATTTTTAATAAAACTGCAAGTATAATTCAGGTCTTCTATCTGGTGTAGTGTTTCTGGGGTTTCTTACTGGTATTGTTCTGTGCAATTTAGGAAAATGATGGCATCATAATCTGCATATTGCAGAAGGGAGGGAAACGTGGATTATAAACAAGGAAGGGAACTAGAAAGTCCCTGGAGCTGTGTGATTGCACATATATATTCCAAACTATGTTTTAGGCATCTGGTTTGTTCTTGGAGAACTCCTGTCTGTGGGTCTCAGAACCAGATTTTATTGTTTTATCAATGAAGTGCCTGCAAAAGGAGGGGCTGTAGTCTGTAGTCCTTGGCAAGATGATCTTTGGCTGTTTTTCACTGGGCACTTTTTTGTTCTTTTGAGCTTCTGAAAAGCATACGGGGTCTTGATAAGGCAGTTTGCTTCAAAATTAAACTGTAAAATGCAAGGGAAACTGACTTGTAGAAAATCCTTAGAGGAAATAGCTTGTCTTGTGACTGCAGCCTTCATTAGGATCACTGTCAGCATAAAGATAAAGCAGATAAAGCATTTGGGCAGTAGTGCTGCATACACTGTTTTCATGCCTGTCTGATGATCTGATTGCTCTTGAAACCCACCCACATGTTTAATAGTGGGAATGGTAAATTATTGCTAATATTTATTAAATTAAATTTAAATTACTAGAATTTATTAAATGGAATAAACAGTTCTCTTGAAAGTTTTTATATGTTGCTGGTTCTAAAGCCTGAGATGCTGCACTTTAATTTGGAATAACTGCAGTGGCACTTAGTGCTGGACACGTTGCTTAAGAATAGACATTTTGAAAACAGAAGTAACTCTGGTTTACAAGATAGGCCCCTGGCCAGAGCTGGGGGAGTTCAGTGTAATAATCTGTTTCCTCTTCTTTTCTGAAGACAAGTTTGCTTGTGGTTTTGCAGGACAGTGGCATGCCTCATTATTCACCACAGTTTTGCTTTTGTTGTGTTTTGTTTGAGTATTTTTTTTTTTTTTCCAAGCATGTTCTTCTAACACAGTATACAGCTTGCCCTGGCCCATAAGCTGTGTGGATCATGGCTGTTTTACAGTCAGTATGTTTTGGAAGTCTTAAAACTTTGCAAAGGGACTTGGAGACCAAAACTACTGACACATGCTTTTTTTTTCGCTGGTCTCTTACCGGGAGTCTTATAAATGCATTCTCTGTGTGGAACCCAGATTGCAAAGTCAGTGACAGCTTTATATTTCACTTGATATTGCCTCTTTCTTCATCAGTCACATGAAATCTCTTTGGGCAGCAAAACTGTCTGAAATTATTTGGACATTTTTATCTTTGGGATAGATCTCCCATCTGGATAGATCTTCCGCTGTAAATAGCATTTACTGATTGCAGCATTTTTTTCCTTTTTAAACACTGATGGAGCTGTTTACACTGATTCTGTGCACATGCATTAGGAAAGGCTTTTAGTGTTGGGCTCAGCACACAACCACAAAGTTCTTTGGAGTGGTAATAGATTAGTCTGAGAGCTGAAGGCCACATGGAATAACATTTTTCCTCCATGAAGAATGGAATAACATGAGGTAGTATTCCCATATTTGTCTTTGTATCAAAGCCAGCTTTGCTCACAGTGTGATGGTACCCCTTTTCACCAGAATCTCCACAAAATCAAATAGCAACAAAGATGGGGAGGGGGCACATTAAGAGATGGGAATATCACCTCTGTAAAGTGCTGAAGTTTCAAACTGGAATGGTGAGTTACTGCATAATGCATAATATATCTTGACATCCTTTCTATATGGCAATTTGAATGTGCTTCTTTTTATTCCTCTTCTCTCCCTGCCTTTTTGTCAGTGTTTTCAGGGGATCCTGTAACACTATGAAGTATTACCAATTTGCAGCTTCGCTTTGGTTTTTCAGAGGTTGAGCATCTGTAAAAGTGACAATTACAAGTGAACTTATATTACCCTAATGCTTCGAATTCTTCAGGCTTCTTCGAAGACAGCTAGTACAGAGCAAGTAAAGGGCTTGCGTTTGGGCTGTGTAATGCTCTTTCTAAAACTGTAAACAGCCCAGCATGTTGTCCTGAAATGCCCTGAAGGGAGAAAACTTTTAAGGAAAGTAAGCTGCCAATTACAGAAAAATTTCTTGACTCTCCATTTTCAGAATTTTCTGTGGTGCCCTGGATAATTCAGGGCATCAGCTAATCTTGCAGTTGTTGGACACTTTTGGTCATCCTGATTAAACCAACCAACCAATTTGCCCTTCCTCCCCCCAAAACCAGCCAAACAGAACATAACAAACCCAACAAGAAGAAGGCAGAACAATAACAATCCGTCTTTAGGTTGTCAGTTGTTTATCAGTTGTGATACTGTGAATATTTGTAATAGACACTTAGTGAATCAGTTCACCACTTGCCTGAACAGGTTTAATTCAGTGAGCTGCAAGTTTTATTTGTGCTCAACCCCAAGAAGTATTTTCAAACCCACTGCATTTAATTTAGACTTTGTTAGTCAGATGGCTAATGAGTAGCTGTAAATATAGTTGGTACTTCAATGGTTTATCTGCTAATGGTATTTAATAACATACTGTCATTGTTGGACTTAAATTTGAACAAAATGTTTGAAGTTGGTGGGTGTCTTTACTCGATTAGAGAAAAAATTGGCTACTTTAACACCCTCACAAAAAACCCTATACAAACCAAAAACCCAAAGGAAAAAACCCAACAAAACAAACTGAAGCTGAACACATTCAGGTAGAAAGGCTACAGTCTTCCTGCTAAAATAAGCAAAGATAATGCCACTGTCTACACTGCATCTGGTTCTTCATTTGAAGGCTCTGAGTTTCTTTGCCTGTCTGAAATGTTGCTGAATGTGTCACCAGCTAGTGGAGCAGTTACTGTGTTCAGGCTAATTCAAACAAAGGATAGAGTTTGGTCCCCCAAGGGACCGAAGGTAACACTGGAATGTCAGCATCACTCAAGAAGGATACATTCAGTGTTTTCTGAAAGATCCCAGCTTTTAAAAATGTTGAGCAGGTTAGCAGGGTACTGTGGAGGCATTTGAGCCCTGAGTTTTCCTGTTTAGTTTTAAAATGGGATAAAGACATGAGTCAGAAGCTGAAAAAACGAGGGACAGTCCCTGAGGGAAAAACATCAAGTTCAAACACTCAGGCTCACATATTAAGTGTTTGTTATAGCCAAATTCGTTGAATATATTAGGACACACATGCAGAGATTTAGATGAGCTGTTTTAAGGTATGTTCTTGGTTTTATATAGAGGAAATGACCTGGTCTTTAAATAAGGTCAATGCTAGAGCTTCACTGACTGCAGTTGTAGGAGTTATCTCCCTCTTTATTTTACAGTAAACTTGTCTGTGGCATAAATAAAGATAAAGCAGTTTGTTAAACCTCTTGATTTCCTTCTTGCTGTTGTACTTTAGGGAACATTAGTTCTTGTGATAGGACTGAAACATTACTAAGTTGTCAGAGCTTGTTCTTTCTCATGAGTGATTGGGTTATCCTGCTTGTAAATTATCATGATATGAAGTTGTTTAGGTTATTTATCCTTTACAGCTATTGAAAAGCTATTCCAAACTTAATGTTTTAAATCTTTCCAACCTTTGTGCTTATTCCAGCTGCAGGAGTGGTCTTCCATTGGTGTCCTGATTATATGTTTATTCTTGGGTTGTTGTAGTCTATGTTCCTTGAATACACCCATATAGAATATTCAGCTGTTTTCTTAATTTTACTAGACAAAACTAGATTTACAGTTTCCTCCTGTAAAATAGACTTTTTGTTACCTATATCATTCTGAACTGTCCTTCTCGTCCATGCTGCTTACCATCTGAATCCAGTCATTTCTGAACACGAGTGCCTGAGGCTGTTTGCAGAATCTGGATCAGGATTTATTAGCATTTAGTTAAAGCAGATTTTTAGTTTAGGTATTCCTGTATTATATTGTGGTTTTGGATGTATCTATTACAGTTATCCTTCTTGTAGCTTTTTTGGATCTGAGCTTTTTTAATCTGTACAGTTATTTTTAAGAATTCTCTTGCAGCTTGATATCTTTAGTTTTTGTGTTGCTTTCCAGTAAGACTTTTATTTTGTAGAGTAATTCCTACCTAATGTTTGGCCGACTTTCACAGATTCTCAAAAGAAGTCTTATTGTACACTGTGGAGTTCTTTCTAAAATACAAGATCGCCACGCTGTTCACATTAAGCATCAGGGAATTTCCAGCTAGGTCGACTTTCATTGTGGAGAATTTCTTTTCTAGGAAGATGGATGCCTTTACTTGTTAATCACTTCAGTACACTTTATTTTACTTTTACAAATAAAAACTTCTCTGCCATATTAAAACTCATTTTCCTGGCTTACCTCTTTAGACCACTCCTCCCTATAAGCTGCAGCTGTCTTAAATCATCTGTTCAGGATGGCTTTTTTAGGGAGAGTGGGAGGAAAGAAAGTTTTGTCATTTAACCAATTGTCTCTTGTGTACATGAACTTTTTCTCCCCTTTATGTGTTTTTTTCTTTTTAAAATTGTTTCTTCCTTCTCTATTGGATATTGATGGTTTTGTTCAGTGTAACATGAACTGAGAAGGATTTATCTTTAGGTCTTCATGTTATCAAGAAATGGTAGAGTAGTATGCACACTCTGCTGGGATCAAAAGGTAGTAGCATTGCAGCAGAGTTTCTTGGTTTATCTGTTCTAAGAAACATTTCTGGAGAGCTTTGGGTGGCAAACTCCAACGTATGACACCACTCAAAAGCTGCGTAACTTGGTTCCTATTAAAGTCACTGTATTATTTGTTTATTCTATTTATTTAGCTTTTTTTCCAGACAATGGGTATTAAAGCTTTCCTTTGCAGCTCAAATTGTTCCAAAAGCATCATTCTTTGCCACTGTGCATTACTTCGGTGAACTGTTGTTCTAAGAGCAATGCAGATGATGATGCACAGATGATGATGCACAGATGATGAAATAATCTTGATGGAGCTGTCCCATACATTGTTTTCATATTTTGTAAGCTGTTGATGGAGTTGGAAATAATTTGGACTTGAGGTCTATCAGTCATCTGACCTTTGCAGTGATGATAATTAGTGTTACTGAAATTTTGAGTAGTTGCTGGGAGACTCCTCTGTTATATTGTCAATTTGGTAATACTGTTCCTCTAGCTTTCGGACACCCTTCCCAGATAGGACCTAAATCTTCAAGGTGTGAAGACTGTATCTTCATAAATCTTTTTTTCTTTATTATATACAGCAGGAGATGAAGGGAAGGAGTTTCAAGGCCAATTTTTAATTCTCCATATGTGTGATGTGCCTAGGGCACGTGTACAATGGAAGAGCTGGATGCTTTCAAAGCAATCTTTGGCTGCAGAAACGTCAAGTGGGGCCTCGATAATGGAAGCAGGTAGCAAAGGCTGAGGAAGAGGATAGATTTGTCTCCTAAATCTAGTATTTTTGGGATTTAAAGCTCTTACTTCATCTGGGCTATCAAGGTAAAAGCTGCCTTCCTTATCAGTCTTATCTTTTTAGGTTTCCATGAAGATAAACAACTGAAATGTGGATAGCCTATTTGTAGCTTGGTGGTGGTTGTCATCTGGAACCTGCTGGTGTCTCCTCTTAGTAGCTGGCGTGGTGTTGGCAGCTGAGAGCCATGAAGGTTGTCCCAGAGAAGAACGCTGTCCGCATCCTGTGGGGTAGGGAACGGGGTACCCAAGCCTTGGGTGCTCAGCGGCTTCTGCAGGAGTTGGTGGAGGATAAAACTCGATGGATGAAATGGGAGGGCAAGGTAAGGTTGTGGGATAGAGCTGCATAGCTTGATCTTGGAGGGGGGGGAGGGAAGCAGAGATTTAAAATAAATTGTCTTGTGATTGTGCCTTTGATATGTTACACTTGATATGCTCTCTGGCTCTGTTCAGTTCCTGCAGTGATGTCATATTAGATATGTTCCTGCAACGATTCCCCTTGTTGTCTGTGTGGCTTACAGTTTAAAGTATGATCATACGACTCTTGCAACACTTCCTGCTTTGTTGGCTTTTTCAGAAAGTTGAGTTACCAGACAGTCCACGCTCCACCTTCTTGCTGGCGTTTAGTCCAGACAGGTAATTAACTCCTAGTTCATTCCCTGTTTCAGCAGTCTCCCTACACTTACGAAAGTGAAGGAGGCTTGTGCCCATTGAGTTGTCCAGTCCTGAACAGTTGAATGAAACTTCTGGTTCCTGACACGCATGGATGGAATGTGTGCACCTTCCTAACCTCACAGCTTCGAGCATAGTTGGTGTTTAATTTCTGAGGTACCCAGGTGATACAAAGTCCTAAGAAAAAAGGATCTGTGCAGACACCGTGGGATTTCATAAGAAACTAAAGGGAGTAAATGATGTTTTAATACAACATGCTCAAATGATGTGACACATTCACTGGGATATCTAGGAATAAAGAACAGAGCAGAATGATGTGTGTATTAGAAGCAGAAATTGAGGTGGGATTTCTTGTAGTATCACTTGATTTGACAGTTGTGGAGATGGTGTGAAGAATTGGGAATATTTATTTGCACCACACTGTCACTCAGGAGTTCTGAGCTGCATGTTCACTCTGACGTTCAAGGTCAAGTTAGTGCTTGCAGCTTCAGATGAGCTCATGTTTGCATGGACCCTGATCTGGCTACAGGAAACTTTGTGACCATTGGTGAAACAGTAGCCTCTTACCCTTTGAAGTCTGTGTGAGAGAGCTCTGTGGGTTAAGTGTGAACAGACCCTGTTGAGATGAAGCTAACCATGGTCTGACTTTGCTATATTCTTCTCATGCTAATGTTTGTTGTACCTTTTGCATTTCCAGGACCCTAATGGCTTCCACACATGTGAACCACAACATCTACATCACAGAGGTGAAAACGGGCAAGTGTGTTCATTCCTTGGTTGGACATCGCCGCACTCCCTGGTGTGTCACCTTCCATCCCACCATCCCAGGCCTCATTGCTTCAGGATGCCTAGATGGGGAGGTTAGAATTTGGGATTTACACGTAAGTGTTTCCTGAAACTTATATTCCTTTGATATTTGGTGGGTGGTGACTTTTTTTGACTGAGTTTGTTTTCCAAATGTTACCTGGTAAGAGAGCTGTTTGGAAGCTGTTCTGGGACCTGTCTCTAAAAGCATAGAACAGATCATAGCCATCCTCTTCTGTCTAGAGAGGAGGTGACAGGTTCTTCATTCAGTCCTGCCAGGTAGGTCATGCTTCTTAACAGTGCCTGTTTCATTGATTACAGTGGTACAGGTAATGCTGAAGAAATTAGTGCAAAGTGCCTGTTTAGCCTTTGTGAAAGACATGCCATTTGTCATTCCACTGAGCATATCTGAACTTTTCATTAGAGAAGCTGCAACTCTACCTAGTGTGGTGATCGGCAGAGATAAAACATGGACTTATCTAGTTGCTTTGAAATGAAGCATTTTTATAGGCTGCTTGAGACACACTTACCTACAAAATTACATCTGTGGTCATTGTTGCACGTAGCGTTACATTCTAGACATGGCACATGTTCTTGTATAGGTACAGCTGTTGTTTCCGAGAAAGCATGTCACTTCCAATGCTCTAGGCAGTCTGGGGCACATGGCACATACATGGAAACATAATGATCACAAACTTTGTGATAAGTTGCTTGTGGTTCTTGATTCCTCACTCTAGGGTGGAAGTGAGAGCTGGTTCACAGATAGCAACAATGCCATTGCATCGCTTGCTTTTCATCCTACGGCTCAACTCTTGCTGATTGCTACTGCCAATGAGATACATTTCTGGGACTGGAGTCGTCGGGAGCCTTTTGCAGTGGTGAAAACGGCCAGTGAAATGGAGCGGGTCAGGTGAGCTCCTGCTTTAGGGTAAAGAGAGTACTTATGTGTGTAAAATGATCGGATTTGGGAAGTGTGTGTGGGGTTCCTCTGGGATGCTGCACCCTCTGCACTCAGGCAGTGAAGTGTTACTTGCAACTCCTTGACTCAGCTGGTAGAAAACCAATTTTGTGGGCAGAAAGAAAAGCAATTGAAAGTAATAGATCAGCTTGGTTGTTAATATTTTTAATAGGACATGTGTCCAGTAAATGCCCGGAATCAACTTCATGTTGTTTTGTAAGCTTAGTAATTAATCTTGTCAGCCACAAGGATGAGAGAGCCCAGCAACTGCTAGAAGAGAATGCTGAGCTATTACTTTGGCACACTTGTAGAGGAAACTGTATTGTTGGAAACCTGATGCCTTCTTTTGAGCAATTTAAAATAAGACAATGATGTGACATTCAAGGCAAGTTAATATCTCCCTTTGTAGCAAATTCTATTTTGTGATATAAATGTGTGTATTCCTTTAAATTTTCTGGCTATTTCAATTGATACAGCAGTACTTACTTCCAGCTTTTACCTTTGGTGTAGTGTTGCTGTGGACTATAAAATAGCTGCAATCTTCAGCTAGATAGGTATATTTTGTTGTTCTTAGTGTGTAAACTCTTTGACATCCTTCATGGAAAGATGATGATAATGTAGTAATGTTCTCATTGCAAATATGTCATGGGGGGGCTGTATTCAGCTTCCTGTGTCAATGTGGAATGTGAACTGATGATTGATATTCTGACACTGCTTTTGTTTTAGGCTGGTACGGTTTGATCCCTTGGGACACTACTTGCTCACGGCGATTGTTAACCCTTCTAACCAGCAGGTAAGGGGAACGTCAGTATTTGTATTGACTGGCTAATTGCAAGATGCTCTGTGTACTTTAGCCCTAGTCTGTTTCTAATCAGCCCTGTCCTTTTCTGAAAACCTGAAGTTTTCTTAAGCTGAATTCTGTCTCACCTTGATTCGTCACATGAATGTTCTTGTGTTACATGCATGGCTAGTAAAGTACTTTCCAAAATGTGTTAGTTTTGTTCTCTGTCTGATGAGTGGTGGGACAGATGTCCCAATGGTCCTGCTTCTTCAGTTCTGTTGCGATATTGTTTAGGATTTGAAGCTATTTGAGGTATTAACAATTCTCCCCTCAGCTACTGACCCTCAGATGCTGATACTTTTGTTTGTATGACCATTGTATTGTGAAAGCTCACTGGGCTGTAGGAAGAGGTTGTGTAGATCCATAAAATGAACTTGGAAATAGTCTCAACTGGTTTCCTCCGAGTCAAGGCCTTTAGGAAGAGACTTATCACATCCTTTCATCTGTCTAGGCTGGTAGCTGACTTTCTGCTGTTTATTTGGAGGTATAGGATTTTACCTTGAGGTGACTGACCTTTGTGTCCTTCTGCAGAGTGATGAGGAAGTGGAAATCTCCGTGGACAGCACAGAGATGCCTCATTATCGTCAGCGCGCTATCCTTCCGTCTCAGCCTGTGAGGCGCACACCCCTCCTCCACAACTTCCTGCATATGTTGTCCTCCCGCTCCTCTGGCATACAGGTGGGAGAGCAAAACAGTGTTCAAGACTCTGCTACCCCATCCCCTCCACCGCCTCCACCACCACCACCTCCGCCTCCAGCCAGTGAGAACACAAGGGCATCTGTCTATAACAGGCTCCGGGAGCGAGTCAGCTATCCCACAGCAGAGTGCTGCCAGCACCTGGGGATGTTGTGCCTTTGCAGCCGATGCTCTAGTGCAAGACTTCCTTCTTCTCTCTTCCCACATCAGGAAAACGCACCCTCCACGTCTTCTGGGGCCACTGGCACTTCCTTCTCCTCTGTGCAGACAGAGCCTTATCAACCCCCAGAGCAGGCATCCGTAGCGCAGGAGGAGCAGGGGATACTTAACAGGCCCTCTGCTTTCAGCACAGTTCAGAGCAGCACTGCTGGCAACACCCTGCGCAACCTTAGCCTGGGCCCCACGCGGCGGTCCCTCAGCGGGTCCTTGGCAGGCCACCAGTCCCGGTACCAACAGTCTGCAAGAGAGATGGCTTCAGGCTTGGGTGGGTCTGACTGGTCCAGGACAGTGCTGAACATGAGCTCTCGGTCCGAGCTGGAAGCCATGCCTCCCCCTAGGACCAGTGCCTCCTCCGTGAGCTTGCTGTCGGTGCTCAGACAGCAGGAGGGAGGTTCCCAGGCCTCAGTCTATACCTCTGCAACAGAAGGGAGGGGCTTTCTGGCCCCAGGGTCTGAGGTGAACAGTGGTAGTGGTGCTGGTCCGAGCAATCCAGCCAGCATTCGTAATGAGCTCCAGTGTGATTTGAGGCGATTCTTCCTGGAATATGACCGGCTTCAGGAGTTAGATCAGGGGATTGGTGGGGAGCCCAGCCAGTCGCAACAGGCTCAAGAAATGCTCAACAACAACATTGAGCCTGATCGACCAGGTCCCTCCCATCAGCAGACTCCACAAAGCAGTGAAAACAATTCCAATTTGTCCCGGGGTCACCTGAACCGCTGTCGTGCTTGTCATAACCTGCTGACCTTTAACAATGACACGCTGCGCTGGGAAAGAAGCACGCCTAGCTACACACCAGGGCAGGTCCAAAGCACATTTGAGGGTGTGCCTCCAAATACCAGCCAGGTGCAGCCTGCAGAGAGAACCGAGGGCAGAGCTTCTGCCTCTAGCAGACTGCAGCTGGGCAGCTCTTCCACCCCGCAGGAGGAGAGGACCGTGGGAGTGGTCTTTAACCAGGAGACGGGGCACTGGGAAAGAGTTTACAGCCAGTCGGCTTCAAGCAGACCTGGGAATGTATCACAGGAGGCCTTAAACCAGGAAATGCCTGAGGAAAGCTCAGAGGAGGATTCACTCAGGAGGTAAGATACATGCTTGCCCTCCCTCCTCTATTTTTGTCTTAAACCTTTCCTATCTAGTCTGAGGTTTTTCAGTATTTTCAGAGTTGAAAACCTTTTCTCATATGGCTGAGTGCTATTTGTGTAGATGAAAATAGAGATGTTGTTGATGTCTTTTATAGCTGCCATTGTCATGGTGCAGATGGGTTCTGAAGATTGTAAGGGCCGAGACTGGACTGCTTATTGGTAGTACAGACAGGCAAAAGGATAGACTCTCGCAGCAGATCTCTGGAGTGAACTGTGCTGCTGGTGTTTCTCAGACCCTGCCGAAGGGTGGAATAACAGGATGCGTTAACGCTGTCCTTTTTTCCCCATATCACACACATGCTGTGTATGGAGAATCTGCCCAGGGTTGGCATGGAAAACTGGGCATGAGTAAGTTAAGTTGAAAGGGTTAACAATAATTTTCTTAGTGTTGCCCAGAAGGGAAAAATTAGTCAAAGCTCTGTCAGTGGTTTGGGTATATGCAGTTTGTTTGCCCTTGATAAGAGAGCTAAGTTTTGAAAGTGGCTCCTGTTGACCTGAACTGGCGGGGAACATGCTGACCACTGAAAATTTTAGGCTTTGCTGTCTTCTTTTTTAAGAAGGTCATACTTTTTTTTCGGAAGGATATTTTTCTTCTGCTTCAGATATGTTACAAGAAACAGGATAAGCTACATTGAACTTGCATCAGGAAAGACCTGTCCTTTGTGTGAAAGTGTCTTCACTGGCTCGTGTGGATGATATGGCTACACTGGTGCTTTGGATAGGATTTCCCTACTGGGTTTCAGTTTCACATCATCTCTGTCAAGTGGTTTGAGCTCTCACCAGAGGAAAGATCCAGTCTTGCTGTCTCTCTGAAACAGATGCGTTGAGCTGTAGAAAAGCAAAATTTCCAGGCAGGATGCAGATGTAACTAAGTAAGTAGGCTTTGTACACAGTAGTGCCTGAGGAAAGGGAATTCTTTCCTCTGTCCTGCAGATAAGCTGATTATAGTGAGGCTGAAACAGTGACTGCCTTTCTTGTTGCTGTAGTTGCATAGCAAATAAGTGGTGGTGGTCAAAATTATTCATCTATTTCTAAATCCTTGCCCCAGTTTTTTTTTTATAGCCTGCCATAATGAGAGTCTCAAGCTGATTACATAGTAGCTACTTCTTGGACCTGAACTTAATTACTGTTAATTTAAGTCAGATATCCTCTTGTCCCCTATTAAACGGCAGAGAAGTAAGAAGGAGCTGACAAAGTTAGCTTTAAAATGGCACTTGAATAAGTCCTGCGTTATCTGTCTTTTGAATTAGTGGTACATACTTATGTCATCTCCACTGTGTCTCTTGTTTTCTGGGATGAATCACTGTAGTGTCAGAAATAACGGGACAAATAACCTTCTTATTGATCAGGCAATTGGCACATATTTGGACGATGAGATGTAGTGGGATATGTAGATACAATCTTTTCTGTGGTAACTGTATAATTTAAAAATGCCCTGAGGCATGTAATTCAATCCACCCCAGCCTGCAGGAGTCTAACGACTAGAGTCCTATGACTAAATCTCTGGGTCACTTTGCCTGTCATCCATGCTGCTTGCTGCTGCCTGCTCCAGTGCCTGTAGCATTTGTGAAGAGTTAGTTGCCTACCTCGTCACCTGAACAAACAGGTGCTTTTTGCTGAGGCTTCTAATTTGGAGTGTGTAGTTTGATGCATGAGCTTAATTCCAGAGGAATTCCTGTAAGATGAAACCTTTAGTGAAACCTTTCTGGCAGAGGTTGTTGAGAATCTCCTAGGAACTCTTGTTTTCCCAGTCTCCTGCTTCTGTTACCAGGCCTTTCTAAAGAACAGGCACAACAGGGGTTTCTGCTTCTCTTCTAACTGAAGTTAAGGTTATCTGTAGAGTTGTGAGGTAAGAAGCTGGAAGCAGTGGGCAGTCTGGTATTAAATGCTCGTAGCAATTTCCTTGAAGTAAAACTTCATTTCCTTTCTTGTTAAACACATCAGGTGGGTTTGGGGCTTTATAAAATCTTTTCCCTTAAAAGGAACTGTGAATGCAGGATAGCTATATCCTGCAGGTGTAATTTTCTGCCATTCTCAAATTAACTTTATATTTCTCTTTACAGAACATGGGAGATGAGATTAACTCAGTTGGATTAGAGCATGGTGCTAATAACACCAAGTTTGTGGGTTCAATCCCCACACAGGCCATTTACTTAAGAGTTGGAGTTTATCATCCTCGTGGGTCCCTTCCAACTCAGAATATCCTGTGAATTTGTGAATGTATTAACAAGTCAGCAAGCACCCACTTAACTAAATTTTGCATAGAGTGAACATCCTCACACCAAGCCTTCATGTCTCCCAGACCTAGGACGTGCTTTCACTGGAAAGCTGAGAAGTGCTGGAACCACTCCTGCACAGCAGAGTCCAAAATGCCTATTAACCTTTGCAGCTGCAGAAGCATGCAAAGGTGGGGGCTAAGGGTCCTGAGATGCAAGCTATGTAATGCTGAAAGTGCTGAAGGAATAGAAGTGGGAGGATAAGCCTTCAGACCGGAGGGTGCAAGTGGTAACTACATACACACTTCCAATCAATGTAATTTTTCGCCTGTTAGCCTCTGGTTAATTCTTAGTGTTGGAATCAAAGATGTGCTCATAACCTGTTTTATAATTCTGTTCTTCTTTGTCTCTCCATTAGATGTCCTCATTGGGCAATTGAGCGCTGTATTCTAAAGTCAGCCAAAAACTGAAGATAAAAATTGTATCTGGAAACTGTGTATGTTCTCATTCCCTGTCCATGGGCAGGATTCATTCCTTGACGTGGCCTTTCTGGTTGAGAAGTGGCTTTCTGGGAAAACATTGCCATTGAGGGTCAATTAAATTAATAGTGTAGTTTAGTGAAGGCTGTTCTTTGAATTCTGTTGATGCAACTATGTCAGCTGGGTAGGGAGAGAATTCTGCTCTTCCTGATGATACTGGGCTAATTATCTTGGACTAATCACAAAGGCATTAATAAGCATGTAATGACAGTACTCCTAACTAACAGCTCTGGCACCTCTGTTAGGAGAAGCACTTCACTGGGAGCCTCAGCAATACAAGCAGTCCTGTCGCATTTAGCTTGACCTGAAAGCAGTGTGGCATTGAGTGGTGTGCTTCTTGAAATTGTGCTGGTGAGGCATGAATTTGGGAAAAGTTTATGGTGTAAGTTAAGCAAATGTTTGTGAGACTAAGCTTCAGCTTTTCTGAGACTCTCTAGGCTGGTCTCATAATTCAAATTTAGGGAATTTTCCCCTGGGGATGTCTTTGCCTCACTTCTAACATCAAAGTGAAAAGAATCTCAGAAATCTCTGAAGTTGCCGTGTGAAATGTGCTGCATTAAATTGATGATAGAAGGTATTGGAAAGATATGGGTGAAGGAAGGATAACTAAGCAACAGATGATAGCTAGTTAAATTTTTTTATAACTACCTGTTAATTAAAAAAGGGGTTGAGGAAGTATTGTATTAATACTTAATCTCAGTGAGGAAAAAGATCCACTAAGTAGTTTAAGCCATTGTTGCTGTGTGGGCCAATTCAGGTTGATAATGAAAAGTTGAACAGGGAATGAAAGAGGATTCTTCTAGTCAGATGCTTATTTGAGAGGAGCTGGTGCCATCTTCTTAAGACAGTGATACATAGAATCCTAGCAGTGATCTCTGCTGAAATATATATTAGTTCATCAGTTAATGCTACGTACAGTGCAGTGCAGGCTAATAAAACTGATCCAGATCTTCTCTTTGGCTATTTTAGTATGACATGAGTAACATACACAAAATTAGTATGGGTTTAAAAAAAAGGGAAAATAATTAGGTTATAAATCTATTTTCGTTTCTGAGTTCTGGCATAGCACCCCAGGCCACAGTATTTCTGGAATGGATGCAGGGAGGAAGTACTGACTTGTGTGTCCATGCTGACATATTTCAAATCTTATACTGTGAAACAATTCCTATAGATGGGAAAAAGAAGGAAGAGGAAAATTTTCCTCTATAGATTTAGCTGCTTACAATATATGAAGCGGACAATTTTGATGTGGTTTACCTGTTCATTTTGTTTAGAGGTTTGAGTACATGACTGCAAATGAAAGATGTACTCTATCTTATTGCCAGGCAGGTTTGCATGAAACTTGTGTTTCACAAGGAAATGCTTATTATCCTTATTCTTCCATCTAGAAACTTTGTCTGGCAATTATGTTAAACTTCTCTAACCACTCCACTGTACTCATTCCAGAGGTCAAATTGGTATTGACCAATGGTATGAGGTATGTGGTATGAGTAACTCCATGCTTCTGTCTTATGAATGCATAATGTTTTCAGCTTGCCTCACCTATTTAGTGTGACAGACAAGATACTTATTGAAGTTATCTGGAAATCTGAGTAGTCTTTTGAACCATCCTGGGTGGCACTTCAGTCATGCCTACAGGCAGAAAGGAATGAGCATGTGAGATGGGGGAATTTTTGTCTGGGGATGCTTGAATAAACTTCTTTATTTTGTTTGTGAGTGTATAAAAAGCAGAGTCCATGGTGCCAATATTTGTTTGACCTGTTAAAGTTGCACATCTTACCAAAGGCTTTGGTATTTGGTGTGTGGATGCACTGTGCACAAGTGACATGTGAAGACCAGCTTCCCTGGAACCATGTAACAGGGTCCAAGGACAAATTTGTCTTTCACTTTGTCAGGTGTCGTTTGAGGACTCTGGTCCCTCCTGTCTTATTCTTGCTATGTCATATGTGAACCCAGTCTTTTTCTTGAGTGAAGATTACGTTGCACTCAGCCAGGATGAGAAAGCTATATATGGGATTGTAAATGTGATCCGGGTATCAGTGCTGTGCATTACAAGTGAGGTTGGCTCTGCTGTGTTTCCCTTAGAAAGGTTTAAATGCACTAGCTGGGATTTCACCTGTTAGCTGAATGTGGATGTTTGTGCCCTGCTCTTGTCAGGCAAGTAGAGGCTTGACATCACACCAGGTGCAGCAGGGTGGAAGTGGTGGTGCCATTCTCACCTGCCTGGGTAGTAGAGTGACTCCAGCTCATCTCGTTTCTCTTCAGTGTTGATGGCCTTTCTGGCAGCACGTAGCTCTCCTTACTTACATCTAGTATGAAAAGAAACACCTAGTCTGTTCCCTTTTGAATTTCTCGGACCTTATTTCCATATTGCTTCGCTGCCACAAGGGGGTAATATTGCTTCTGCTTCTTTCTGTCTTCTTTCAGAACCTGAAAGATTCTTGTATAAAGGTAGCTTGAGGACCCTCCCAGCTCCTGAACAGCAGCTTATCTCTGTAGTTACCATACATTTGCAAATTCTTCAGTGTTTGGAGAAAGGTGTGAATGTGGGGGATCCAGATGGGAAGTGGCTCTTACACAGAATGCAAGCAAGGGAAGAGCTTATCCTTTTGGCTTTTTAAAGGGTTCTAAAGAGATAGATGTGGATCTGAGGTGAGACAGGTATTTTCTCTTTCTGATATGCAAATACTCATGAATTAAGAGCTGTAAAAGACATTGGCAACTTTGTAGAATTCGTCTGGACTTCCTACTTATTGCCAACCAAGCCTGGAGCAAACCTTTCTTTGTAGTCTGACTTGTCAAAGGTTTTGTTTTCATTTAAATGGTTGCTCATCTCCTCAGAAGACTTTTGTAATGTGGAGCTTGTTTTCTGGAGGATTACTTGGCAGATGTTTGAAGTCTGGGCAGTCACCTTTTCCACGGGGCTCTGTTTATTTTCTTCAAGTATGCCTTGAGCTATTACCTAAATTTTGGGGCTTTTCCATAAGAAGGCAAGGAATATGGGGGGTTTTTTTGTGTTGGGTTTGTTTTTTTTTTTCTAGTGCAAATAGGTATGGCTTGCTCAAGGTCTTGAGGGGATGCCTCTTCTGGTTCTAAGTTGTAGATACAGTGCTGATTTGTGGCCGAACTGGGACTAGTCTATGGTTAAAATAGGTTGACAGGGTAGGAGCACCCCTATTCCTGCCCAACAGTGGTCAGTGCTGTATGTGAAATGGGAAGGAGTACAGTCACTTTCGCAGCTTTTTTTCCTGAGTTCATGCTGGAACCCAGGCTTCTTATGTGCAGCTGTGGTTTTTGATGTAAATGACCAAGGCTGATCAGATCTCTGCATGTATTGACTTCTGGCGGCTTTCTTACTGTGCAAAGCACTGTATGAAAGGGTGTATGTCACTCATATGCATGCTTTAAAAACTAAACAACCAGAACACTTCCTTGTCCCCTGCTGTGGATACAGAATTGCCTGGGAAGAGACAGTTCTGTGACTGACATTTACCACCAAAATCAGAGAGTAGTGCTACTCACTTTACTTTTTGGCAGGGAGGAATTAAAGCAGGACGGAATTACCTTATATAAAGCTACAAAATGTGTTTTGTGGTGCAAAGAGAACACATACCTAGTGTATTCTGCCTGTTGTTCCATTCCTTGTTTCTCAAAATCTTTGTAGTTACTTTTTTTTTCCCCTAATTGCTTACAGCAGTTATGGCTTGCTTATTCAAGTATTTAATCTATACTGTGGCAGTGGTGTTGAGTTCGCAGAGAAAGGGAGGCTGGAACAGCAGAAGGGCACACCTGAGCTGTGGAGAAGAGGTGCTGGCTGCTCAGACTGCACTTTGGTGGGAATGTGGTCTGTGCTAAATCTAAACAGACCTATCCAACATAATTTTCCTGACTCCTTTTATTCAGACTCATTACTAGTGGAAACCTTGCTAGCCTTGTGTCCTGACATTAGTAGTTTGGGCTCAGTATTTTGTTTAAAGTTGTGGTGTGTAGACCTTACTGGAGCTGTGAAAGAAGGATTTTTCTATGAAGCCTTGTAGCCTCCGTGTGCAGTGTGATAGTTTTGAAAGAGATTGTGCTGTGCTGTTTTCAGGCTTGTTAAGAAATAATTCCAAAGATGCTTTGTTACAGTTCTTGAAAATGGTGGTGATACAAGTAGTATCTCAGAAGTTAGTGAGGAATAGTGGGCTAAACAGAAGATACAAATTAATTTGTAAGCAAAGACAAAAGGTTTGGGTTTGTGCTTGGGAAGATGTGCTTGAGGGCAGGAAGCCGGAACTGTGGGGTATGGGAATGATTTCTGTAAATGTTAGCCAGGACACATAAGACTGAACAAAGATCTGCTTTGTCTGTTGCGAACATAAAGTGAAGTGATAGTCTGAAGGTGACATGAGCATTTAGACATGATAATTAGCAGTGTTTATGGGTGAGATGCGCAGGCTGTGGACAAACTTGGTGAGTATTGTTTGTTTGGCCTTTACTAAAACTGGAAAATACAAGTTTAAATGAGACTGTAAACATAGCCTGAACTATAGGAGAGGCTGCCATGATACCTAAATGGTCAGTTAATGCCTTTGTGAGCTCTGAGGTTATTACTGTCACCCTTCCAGTTTTGTGGGTTTTTTCCAGACCAAGCCTGCTGTCTCTGTGTGGGCAGGAAAGACTGTTTTAGTGAAGTCCTGGAAGTTGGAGCTCTTTAGTATGCTGCTAATTATGTAGAAGAATAAGTGAAAGAAGTGCCTGTTTTCTTGCACAAATATTCCTTCCCCTGCCTTTGCTAGTTTCCTGATTTAAGAGTAGTGTAAGGTTACTAGAGCCCTTTTTTTCTTCACTGAGAGTTGGTGGGAGAGAAAAATGATGCTCTGTGCTTTCCTTCTTTCAGTAACTAATAGAGGTCATTCCCTGCTGCTGAGTTTCCCCGAGTGCTTTGGAAAGCTGGACATATATATGCAGCCTTTGCCAAACTTGCAGAAAGGCATAAGCTGCTTTTTCTTGGCCTGAATTTAAATATATAACAATGACTGTAGAAGACTAAAAGAGATTATTTTCCCCATGCTCCTCTTGTAGGCAGGTATAGAAATAACTCTGCTTTCTCAAATACCTGTATGGTATTTTCCCATTTGAACCACTCCCCTTCTCCCACCCCTTTCCTTTGTAGTCCAGGTCTAGCAGTGAGGAGTTCACTTATAAAACAACTGGGTAAAGTTTGTTCCTCTGCAATCTCTAGGCAACAGAAACTTCTTTCCCTACAAATGTCTTGTGTGTGGGAACTGTTCTGGAATTTCACCTGCTTCTGTGTGGCAGCAAGGGAATTGATTGAATTTGGATTAAAGTGATATTTTAGTGAGAATGGAAGAGGTATATGCTTCCAAACTGGCTTTTATTTTTGCTTCTATTGAGATCTAGAGTACGGTGGGGTTTTTGGTTTCTTTGGTGGTGGTTGTGTACATGTGTGTCTGTATATGAGTTTTATTGTCGGGTTTTTGTTTTGTAGTTTTGTATTTGGTTGATGGTGGGTTTTTTTTCTTGTTTGTTTTTTCTTGTTGGTTTTTTGTTGTTGTTATTTTTGTGGGTATGGTAGAGGTGATTGTAGACCAAAGATCTTGAATAAACAGAAATTGCTTGGAAGTTTAAAGGCAGCTGGCTTCAAACAGATAGCTATTTGAGGATACCATAAAACATATCAGTGCTCAAGGTTCCTACAGACAGGGAAGAAGTGTGAATAGCTTCACTGTCTTGAAAGCCCTCCTTTGTTAGGCTGTCTGTCTTCTCTGCTGTCTGCACACAATTTCCCTGCAGCCACCTGATCCAGCTGCTGTAGGGTGGACAGCATGTCCAGACAAGCTCTCTTGACCAGGTACAGCTGCTCCTGTTTCTGACTTCTTACCTATGTGCCTTGAGTTCATGTAATTGTAGTATTTTGTCTAGGGAATGATGCTCAGTTTACGATTAATGGAGGTCTGTGACATGCTTAAACTATCTAGCTGTGATTTCTAGAGCTTGTGGTCTGGCTTCAGATAAGTCACATTTAAATAGTGTCTAAGTTCTGATTTGGTTTTGGTTTTCGCCAAGAAACAAGTTTTCGGCAGGTCCTCAGACCTTCTGCTTCAAGCCTGCTTGATCATCTAAAAGCTCTTGGTAGCTTTCTTCACTGTGGGCAAGAGCTGGAGATGTTGGCAGGGTAGTGCGCCTTTTTATTATAATATAAGCCCTTAATTTTTAGATATGCATTCACTTTACATTTACTGCATGTGTGCACTTACTCTTCATGCTCTTTAGAAATTCTCACTGCATGGTGTGTCTGGGGACAAAGTGCCCTTATCCAGTTATTTGCTCCTTATTACAGAATCTGGGCTGGAAAACTTGCAGGAGGGCAGCATTCATCTAATCTATGGGCCTGGAGCAAAAGGAGAGAGGGGGACCTGTGATCTGACTCAGTAACCAAACTGTAACCAAAATAGTGATGACTCTACATTTCTCCAGTTGAGCTGTTCTGGTCTGTTGAATAGCTAACAGGCATTTTAAACATTTTCCACATACATATTTAACTGATTGCACCAAATGGCTGTTCGTGTGATGATGTAGGTGACCTCCTCCCTTGCTCTTCTTGAGAGAGCACCTGCTGAAACTGAAGGCTGTAAATAAACAGGGTTCATTATCTGCCAGGAAACTGACTCATTTTTCTGCTTGAAATGCATTAGTATCAAATCATTCCCCTATCTTCCTGAAGTGGGAAGGCTGGACTAAGTGACTGAACTACCCTGCCAGTCATCTGTTGACCTGACTTTCTTCATTACTCCAGTGTGAACAAGAGCATTTTAAAGGAATTGCTTGATTTATGGTGAGACCTCTGTTTTCATAGCCTTAGAAAACTATGGAGATAAAGGTATGGCTTCTGCCCCCTCAAGAAAGACACCTCCT
This sequence comes from Dasyornis broadbenti, assembly GCA_013397935.1. Classification (NCBI taxonomy): domain Eukaryota; kingdom Metazoa; phylum Chordata; class Aves; order Passeriformes; family Dasyornithidae; genus Dasyornis; species Dasyornis broadbenti. Next base: position 1,601,219 of record VZRN01004247.1, on the reverse strand, counting down.
CTTCAATTCCCTACAGAGAAACATGAGTCGTATGTAATTATCCCAGAAGCTGACGCAGATCTGTGTGTGTGGGTAAGCAGAAATTTCTGCTGTCCACAGAATCTGTGGTGTTGGGAACTCCCAGAACAAGGAGAATTTGAAGCAGACGTACAGATGAAGGTAGGCAGAAGAGCCCTCAGAAGAGTAAAGTTGTCTGCAGGCGAAGGGAGTTCAGTGTGGTGGCTAAGTTCTGGCCATGCTTTCAAACCTTATCATAACTAGAAACCCCTACTCTCTAGCTGAATTTCTGGTATAACAGCATTTTGTTAAGGGTCTAGGTGGAGAAACGTGACATCTATCTTCAGCCCCATCCTGAACACTGGTGTGAAATTGCCACTGTAGAGCAAAATAGCACATACAATAGCTTGAGCTGATTTTAATTTCTTCTCCCCTCCTGCCCCTCAAGCTTTGTCCTTGCAAAATGGAAGTTCAAGATCTTTCATTGTTCTTTTCATATTGGAGTTACTGCCAAAACTAACCAATGCTACTTGCTGTAGCTGGTCTTGACCCTTTTAATGCCTGTCATGGATATATGTTCCCTTCTGCTTGTTGAAATAATGAAATAATCACTTCCCAGATGCTGTATGATAAGCACCTCTCATAATACTCGTTCATCTTTGGTTCTGATGCATGGCCCTTTTCAGCAGGTGAAATAGTAGATAAACAGTGCAGCCTTGGGTCTTCTTAAAAGAATCTGTCACTTTCTGTAAAGCCACTCACCTTCCTTGTGAGGAGCTCCAGAGTTGCGGTGTAGCTCCTGCATCATAAGGTGGTAAATGGAAATTGGAGTTCCTAGTCCAAGAGTGGAGGTGCAGTAATAGCACAATTCATTATGTGGTATTACTTTCTAGTTAAATTGAAGCAAGTTAAAAGGGTTAACCATGTTTTTCTTGAAACTCTGCTCCCCACCTTGTAATTAGGAGAACTCAAATCCTAGTGCTCTTTTCTGCTGTTCAAAATTTTACGTACACTTCTTTGTTTCGTGTAATTGTGCTCTTTTTCTCTGCACTCCTTCCCATCTTAGCTGAAGACCTTATGTGCTGTCTCTTTTCTGACAGAGAAATCATTACAGTTTGTTTTCTACAGCATTCTTGCCCAGAATCAGTGAAGGGGAAAAATCACATTCTGTGATAACTTGTGCCTTATATCAAACCTGCTTCTCTGACAACTCCACACCTCCAGCTGGGAAGTATGTCTTCTCTGTCCCTAGTTGCCCCTGCAGAGTTAGCACATGTTCTTTCCCACCAAAAGGCCAAAGTGTTCTACAAAGGCTGTGTTTGGAACCTGTCTGTGATCACATATTGCACCTTTGCTTTCCCTAAAGAAAGGAAATTTTCTTGTAAAGGTTGCTCATTGTATGGAATACCTTAAAAAAAA
>VZRN01004247.1:1544004-1599795 GCA_013397935.1 Dasyornis broadbenti | reverse complement strand
AAAAAAAAAAAAAAGCTGATGAAAATGATGCCTAACAGAGTTTGGATACTGGTAAGAAAGGCAGCCACCAACTCTCGGTCCTCACTGAGGATGGGTTATTTGGCACTGATCTGAACAAGGGCATGGAGGTGCTAACTCGTAACGCTACAAGTGACTGTTGAGGTTTTAATGAGTAGTGATATTTTCAGGTTATTTATCTCTTGTAGATGGTTACAGCTATCTTAAGAAAAGCTTGATCCTTTTGTTTGACTATTTTTTTCTCTCCTAATCATCTGTTTCTGACCTGTCTTAGTCCAGTCTTGATGCCAGGCTAAATATGTCTAACCACAACCATATGAAAGCTGAAACAGTCTAGAAATGTTAGCTTAGAGGTATCAGAGCAGATTATGTTAAGAACTTAATTTTAGAAATAGTTTTTTCAGGCAATCTTTAAAACTGCATACTGATTGCTTTTTTTATTTTAAGCTTGAATATGAAACTGGTGGAGAGCAATAGTGTTTTTCTGTTTGACAAGAACTACAAAACTTTTATGGAAAATGAAGCTATGGAACAAAATGCTTGATGGTTTCTGCTTACGTGATTTCAATTTCCTTTTTGAAAGTAGGCAACACAATACAGATGTCTGAAATAATTTTTTGCTATTCTTCTGAGAAAAGGGAAGGGAAAAATACCCAAGCCAGTGGATTGGATTGTTTGAGATTTTTATTTAAAATAGTTTTCTACTGCTCTATCAGGGCTATAATTGATCTCCAAGAATGAATTTGGTATGTTAACAGTTAATAATTGAGTTGAAGGTTTGAGGGTTTTGGTGTTATTGGACAGCTGAAGAACACTCAGCTGTTTTCATGCTTCAGCTTTCTTGTTATCTTTAGGTTATGCATTGCATGGCTGTAAGAGGAAGATGATTGGAGGGAATCTAGTTTTAAACGGTTGCTATTCTTTACCTTCTTAGGAGAAAACACAGGAGCACATTCAGAGGGATGAGTGCTCAGGGAAACTGAGTGCTGGCTGTAAATTGGAGGACTGAAAGAAGGATGTAATATGTAGTGTGATAATTTTCACTTCTGAATGGGCAGTATGCAATATAAAAGTCTTTTCAGGGAAGACACAAAACTAGGGGAGGAAAGTCAGAGGCTGCCAGGAGTCGTCAATATACTTTTGCTTCAAAGGATAACTGGGAATTGCTCTGTTTTAAGCTCTCCTCATAGCTGGAGGCTGGGAGTAGGGGAGGGGTAGGTGTGATTGCTGTCCTTAGAGAGCTTCATTTTACTGGTTTGCTCTGGTTTTTGGTGTAGAGCAGCTTGTGAGGATGGCAGCTGACTGAACACCCTTTTGGTTCTAAGGAAATTAAACCTCAATGCTGTTCGTTAACACCTCCCTTTTGGATGGGGAGGAAAATCCTTCCCTCTGTGTGGCTCAGAGTAGTGTTACTCAGTAATGCACATGCTGTGACAGCAAATCTAAGATGTGGTGTAGGGATTGCATATCCTTAGAAACTGTTACTGAAAAGTTAAATTTGCTGCAGTTAAGTATCTTCTCAAAGCCTACTGAGACGAATCGAATCGCTATGTCCCAACGGCTTTGACGGTGATGCTCAACCCCCATGGGGAGAATGGGGTGTAGTCCAGTGGCTGATGTGCTGTGAGGAGCTTGCTTCATGACTTTTGTCCCCTCGAGCTGCAGCTTCTGGCATTCACTTCATTCCTGAAAAATTTTTCTTTTCTGCTTATAGTGTCTTGTATGAGTGCACTCTTTGTCTCTCCCTTGTCTAGGGGGGTCTTGTAACTTGGAGTCTGCTTCCTTTACCCCCTTGCTAGCCGTTACTGCAGACCTGAGTTAACAGAGCAAGTGTAGAGCAGCAGTTCCAGAGCTATTGACGTCTGACAGAAAAGGAGCCTGATCTCAGTCAGAGAGTTGAGATCTCAGTGCTGCTGAACAGAGGCAATTTATATCTTGTAGTAGTTTTAATAAAAAAAATAAAACCAACAAAAACTACAATCCCCCTCCTCCTAATTTAGCAAGCTGGGACAGAAGCATCTCTCAGAGTGAGCAGAGTTAATCTTCATCATTTGGAGGATTGACTGACAACCTGGAGGATGATAATGTGCGATTTTTTTTTTTTTTTTCTTTTTTTTCTTGGTGAGCGGGGGAAGAGAGTAGAAATTGCAGTTTCTCTGCTAATTGTACTTTAGATGTCATTTGTGACAATTTCATATTGTCTAGACGGAGGTAGTGGAGCAACTGCTTCCACAGAGCCTACTGTTAGCCTGTTATATATCTGGATAGCAAAAATGGGGGATGTGGGAGAGGAGGAGGTTGCTGTAAGCTGCAGAGAGGATTCAGGAGTCAAGCGTGGTCTACTGAAATGTTTCAAAAGGAGATACAAGCAATATGCATTTCTGTTGTCTCTTTGCATGCTTCTCTCTTGGAAACTTAGATGTTTAGTGGCTAGACGTTTACTGTAACAGAGCTGCTTCTGTTCATCTATGGATTATGTTTGTCCTCCTTAGCAGAATTGCTCCCAACGTTACATTTACTGTGGTAGGATATTGGACTACCTTACACTTCAGATTTACTGAAAACAAACAGTCTGTGTCTTTTTGGGGATTTTGGGTGCCAGAAGCTATGAGTATGACACTTAAGACTTGGTAGAATGCAGTATGACTTACTTTAAGAATATTTATCTGCGCCTTCCTGAGAGACAGTAGGTTACACTATGAGTGTCACACTTTGATGATTATAGCAGTGTATGTATTATTGAACCCGTTTGTCAGTACCAAGTGCATTTGGATTTGTAACTTTGGGTCTCAAGGGCTAAATCTAGAATGAGTTAGTTAAATAATGGATTTTATTTGTGCTTAGTACTCTTCCTCAGTACAGATATTGTTATTCTCTGGAGCATTAAGCACAGAGATGGTCTGTCTGGATCTCATGAGATTGCTTGTTGCCTTGTTTTGGGTTTTTTGCCCGTTATCTGTATTTATATCCCTCTGTTCTTTGCTCTGTGATCTGAGAGGGCACAGTTGTAGGATAATGAGATCTACTAATCAACATCAGACTTAAAATCAGCTCTAGCTTTTAGCAGTTACTGTTAACTGAATTAATTATCTTTGTCCACATGATCTGAATGTGACCCTAGTATGTGACTTGTGTGCCTAGTATGTGACCCTAGTATGTGACTTGTGATGTAGTGCAGGACCTGGGTTTGGTCTTGGCAGGCTTGGAAGGCTCTGCTGGAAAGGCCATCTTAACTGAGACCTTTCAACTTGTGCTGTGCAGGCTCAGAGAGGGTTCTGGGGGATGTATTTAAAAGAGTGCTCATTCGTCATCCTGTTCCTTACAACCCTGTAACTACTGGTCTTCCAGGGAAGTCCTTCTGGTGAAGGACATGCTTCTGCAGCAGCAACTTCTGTTGCTGCATGGGATGGAGTTGCAGGCTGTTCAGGTAATGTCACAGGGCCTGTTGAAGCCCAGAGGAAGTCTGTTTATCTGAATGCTTGGCCATCCTGGGACTTAGGCAGCTGTTGATCAGTGTATTACTAAAATAACCCGTACCATACCAATTCTCATCTGAGGTACCAAGTACCTGCTATAGCAAGACTCTGCAAATATTTATTTCAAGGATCAATTGCAGTGTAGTGGTGAGAACTGTAGATTCCCAAAAGTGCTGTTCCCAAGCCAAGCAGAGGGTCTCCTGGCAGACCCACACCGAGTTACAATGATGTGTGCCCTGCTTGTGCACCTTTGTGATGTCCTCTGGTTTGTATAGATTTTGATTTTTTTCAGCATAGCTGCTGGATGCTTTCTGAAGGTGATGCCTCAAAGTCAGTGATCATCGTAGGCAGTTGCCAGTCTTTCCAAAGGTGAGAAGACTAATATGGGTGGAGAATACCAGGAGACTTCTTTCTAACAGTGTTTGCTAGTCTGTGCAGTATGTACATCTGTGCAGCATGATCATCTTCCCTTGTGGCTTTGATTTTACTGTGTCACTTAGTGGACAGATGCTGAAAGGCTGGGAAAGAGGGTGGGATGTGTAGTGTGTAGGCACCAAGACTTTTGTTGGGGATGAGTTTGCTGATTATTTGTGTATGTGCATTATCAGAATACCACAGGCATTTCTCACATCAGGAGGCAGCTTCTGTTTCTAGGGTTGTGGCCCTGCCAGAATCTGCATGCTCTGGTAGCTCTTTCTCCTTGATTAATTCCAGCGATCAGGCAGGATATTCCAGGAGGGTGACAGCCTTGGCATATCTCGGTTGCTTACAAAATACTGTTTTTGAAACACTGCACAAGCAGCTTTGAAGAGCAGATTTCTAAAAAGCATGTTGGTATTGCAGTGACAGTAACCCAGTCTCTGAACTCTGCGGCAGTGTTTTAGAAAGGGCCAGCTGCCTGAGTAGGTGGAATATCCCTTTGCTAATTTTGATCGGTCTACCTTTCTCCAAGAAGGAATTAAAGCAGTTTATATGTGATGCAAGTAATATGTATACCTATATACCTCACAGGTATGGGGCTTCAGGCATATCTCATAAAACTGTAGCACTGTTTTTTCTGGATTGGCTGCTTTTTGCACATATTGATATATAGCTGGAGCAGAAGGAAGGGTTTGATGTGACAGGACTGAAGTATAATGACTTTTTTGGTGGCCAAGGGATTCATAATATCTAGCAGTGTTTAAGGTTAGAGCTTTTGACTCAGTAACCTAGGAACTTTTTGCCTTGTATAGAGGCCCGGTGCTTTGCAGCAAGTTCTGAGTTTCTCAAACTGACACATACCTTTCCAACTGGGGAACTGAAGCAATCTCTCGCTGTTTTCTGTATTCTAGTTCTATAATGAAAATTGAAGTGGTTTTTTTTTTTTAATTGCTTGAAGACAGTAAAAATTTTTCTTGAGATCCTGATGGATGAGCTGCTGCTATGAAAAAAAGATGTCTCATTTGCAATTCTACTGTCTTTATGTGGCTAGAAGTGGGAAATTGGGTGTGGATTTTATCTGGTCCTTCTTCCTGCTTCCTGTGTTGATGTTAGCTGTCCTGCATTGCAAAGACTAACTGATTATTAGGAGTGTGGGGCTAAGATGGAAAGATTCAAATCTTTCTCAACAGTTGTATGTGAGTTAATAGAATGGATATGGTGTTGGACCTCTTTGACTTTCAAATGACAACTGTTTTCATTAAGTTACAGACTGGAAAACAAAATTTAGCAGTTCTGAGGTAGAAAGACTTGAAAGGTAACTCAGCAACCTTAAAAACTTTGGGAGTTGGTTTTTCCGCTTTCTGTACCTGCCCCAAATCCTCTCTCTTATGTTAATCTAATGACTGCAACAGGCCATGAGTCAGTCTTGAAACACTGCTGTCCTCTAGTTTATGACAGAAGCTAGATGGAGGTGCATGTATAAGCCAGGGTGGAGGACATGTATCTGCTATATACTTTTGATTCTGCTGCCTTCATGACTCAGTCTCACTTTTCATATATTCAGACTGTCTGGCTGCATTTGCATACATTTACTTCTTGACTGAATATTTGGTATCTCTTCCTGTGGCTTATTAAAATATAGAGGAAAAGAGCTTTTTTTTTTTTTTTTTGGGTAGCTGAAAACCTTTCTTTCAGAGCCCTGAGGCTAAGATTCAAGATCTTAGTAAATAGATACCAGTGGTGCCCTTAAAGTCCACATGCTAAGGTGTCTTCTTTGTCCTACACTCCATGGTCCATTCCGTGTGTAGCCACCAGTAAGATTTTGACAGATGACCATTGCAAGGGTAGTGTTTATGGACCTGACAAATTGGGATGAGTTATCTCCAGAGAAGCGACATCTACATCTTTCTCTTGGAACGTGGAAGGGAATATTCTTCTTCCTTACTTGAGGTGTCCTTTCTCCTGTACGATGAGAATATAAGACTTTGAATAATTGTGTGGTGAAAACACTTAGGCCATCAGTGAGTGATTCAGTATGTTGTAGAATTCTCTGCAGTAGTGATAGAAATAGTCTTAAGAGGTTTCAGAAAGTAGGTCATATATAGGAGGGATGTTCCTGAATGGTCTTTGACTTTCTAATTTGTTTTTCCTTTCTAGGAGGTTGCTGGAGTCTTCCCTCATTTCATTATCTCGCTATGATGGAGCAGGATCCCGGGAACATCCGATCTACCCAGATCCAGCCAGGTAAGATCTAAATGCAGTCTAAAGGCATTTAAGTTTCATATGCAAAAGCATAACTTCAGTATAACTCACTGAATCCTCTGGCAATGGTTCTAATATTGGGCTTATGTCCTCCTTAATGACTTGCCATGGGGACAGAGAGCAAAACAACAGAGCAGATGTTGTTAAGTCTGAAGGGAAATGAGGAAAACAGGAAGGAATTACTGTTGAAGTAAACACATAAGGATTCCTGAAATCATTTAGGATGGAGAACACTAGGTGGCAAGCAGGTCTAACAGTAAATGAGATATATCAGTATATTAAAAACCTCTTTTGAAGAAAAATGAATTAAAAACCAAATAGTTTATTCAGGAGAAGGAAGGAATGCAGTAAAGGCAGTTAGGAGCTGGTGTGAGCAGACAACGTGCTTGGAAGCATGAATTGTCTCCATAAATGTATCTGTAAAAGAGAGAGCATAGCCAGAAGGTTATGTATTCTCAACTAAGAACAAAATACTGACAATTATTTTTGAAGAGTCATGAGTCATTGACATTAGACATAGAAACACCTGTAGTGCTGCTTAATCTTCAAAAGAGGTGGGAGTGTTTCAGAGGCCTAGAAAAAGCAAATGTGGCAGTTATCAAAAATGGAAAGAAATGATCTTTGCAGTTTCTATTTAGTGTATTAAGAAAGCAACAGATGGGATAATGTGACCCAAAGACTCTGTCAGAAGAAATGATAGAATCGTGAACAGCAAGCAGCTTTGGAAACTTTAAAAGAATAAATCATGACAAATAAGCTTTCTTTATATGGCTTTAGCAAAGCTATGAATGAGGAAATTCAGTAAGTGTGAAATATATCTGATTTAGCCTTTTGGGGAACCTCTAGCATAACTGCGTGAATTGAAGGCTACTAGGATTTATCATAAGGGAGAGTACAGGAATACCACTGAAAATTAAATCTGGAATTGCTGAAGGAGGTTTGTTGTTTTGTGAATTTGGGAGGTCTTTTTTATCTTGTTATTTTGTTCATCATTAACAACAAAATCTGCATTTTTATACAGATGATACTCTAAGTATAAGTTCTGAAATAAAAGGTTGTGTTGCAAACTGGCTGGATGGTATAATTGTGTTGGTGAATAGCTCCTTGCTAACTGTCTCTGTAGATAAAGCCTTGTAGAGCTGAAATCTTATATTTGGCTTTTTTCTTCCATTTATCATGAAGGAACTTGCTTTGTCAAGATAATTCAAAGTTTCAAGAAATATGTAAACAAAACTGTGGTGAGGTGAAAGTAAGATGGAGTGTGCTGCCTGTATGTAAGGTCCTTGGGAAACCAACCTAGGTGACTGCTGAAGGTCTTGGCAACTGCATGTCAGAAGTGCTAATACATGTAAAACTTCTAAAAGGCAGTTGATTAAATGACAGGTAAAGGGATCAATTTACCTGGAAAGATGAAAGTTATATTCTACAAATGTTATTTTAAAGCTATTACTACATTCCAGTTAATTTATGAATGCCAAAAGCTGCTATATTGCTGGAAGTACACCATTCCTTATTTCTGGAATACCTTGTCCAAAGCAGGCAGATTGATAGAGCAGAGATTTTATGAATTGATTCTAGCTCTCTGGGAGCTGCCACTTAAAAGAGAAAAGGAGGCCCTGCCTAGGTATTGGAATTCTTTTTTTTCCCTTTCTGTGAGATGATGCTATGATGAAGCTCAGTAAAATGTATGAAAAAGGATCAATGCCTGATACATTTCCTAGCATAAGGAACATTGTAAAAAATATTTTTCTTGAAACCATTTTAGAACTAATACAATGCTCTTCATGTGGCAGTTCAAGTGGTTTTTAGGTTGTGGTAGAAGCTGTAGTAGCTAGAGTTTATAAGGAGATTTAGAAAAACAGTCCAGTGTTGAAACTCTTAAGAGGCTTGTTCCAGTAAATATCACTGTCCTTTTCAGAGGATGAGATTCATAGAGGCGTAATCAGTACCAGCTGGAAGTTTGAGTGGGATAGGATTAGAGTCTTCTTCCATAAACCTTACTGGTGTGCTAGGCTAGACGGATATTTTTAACTGTCCCTTTAACTTGTTAGAAATTTGAAAAGTGATTAAAAGGAGTGTTACTTCATTTTGAAGGTTTTTTTTGTAGCATCATCAGTTCCAAATGTAAAGTTACATATTTGAGAAGTTAAATAACAAGGTGGAAAAGTGACACAAAGGTGAAATAAACACATCTGTATCTATAAATAAACACTTATATATGTCTGCATGTGTTTGTGAGCTTTAAATATATATTAAAAATATATATCTCCTTAAGACCAAGCTGTCTCCAATGGAGTCTTTTTTTAAAAACTGCATAAACTACATGATCTGAAACATTTATTTTTGAGAGTGTGTATATGTGTGCATTTTGTTTCTCCATTTGCTGTCTGTAATGGTGCTATATTTGAATAACCTAGGTCAGCAGTGAGGCGGGGAGAATATTTTTTTAAGTTCCGTCAGATATAAAATGAATATTCTGATGTTGATTGCCGTGGTATTTCTCAGTGGCCTTGCTGAACTTCTCTAAGGTCAGCTTGGCTGTTCTGTCATTCTCCACAGTTTCTATATGTACTGAGCTCAGAAAATAATCTGCAGAAGAACCAAATAAAGCTGTCATCAAAAATCACCTATAGTAATGTTTTTTAAATAGAAACACTCAATAAGATGCTCCCAGGCTGCATATATAAAGCACCACAGGGGTGTTTGTTGGATATGGCTCTAGAAAAAAAATCTAGGCAGCTAGAGAGTATTTCATCCCTTACACCTTCCTCTCTCTGTATCGGACTTAAGCTTCTTGTGTGATCTTTGGAGATCTTTTTCACAGTCTGCCCAGTGTACACACCTCATGCTGTCAGGAAGCTGAATCTGGCATCTTATCGTCTGTTTTGGCCAGTCTTGATTGCCTACTGTTTCTTCTAACAAGTATCACTATGTTGTTTCTTCTGGTGTTCTGCATAATTTTAGATGACTGCTAAACTCATTCTTCATATTCTTCTGGAAAATTCTCCCTTGGTGTGATACTAGAATAAAGTTTCAGTGGTTACACTGCTGGACTGCTGAGACCACTCTTCATATTTTTGAGTGTTTGCCTTGTTTCTATGTTCCTCTTTTTTCTTTCTGTCCATGTTATCCTGTAGACTTACTTTTAGGCATGCACAAAGACTTTGGCTTATGGAAAAGCCCAGAGAAGAGAACAGCTCTTCATTTATGAGTGTGCATCTGTAATACCTTGCTTTTTGTACTTGGCTTATTAAGTCTTGTGGGGAGTAGAGAGAAGTTACGTGTTTGTCCAGCAAAGCCTTCTTCTTTATGTAAGCATGAAGAAATTTAACTCATTAAACAGTGCATAAAAGACTCAGGAGGAATCAAGCTGAGTTGTATTGTTCCTCTTACCCTTTTGATAGTTACTGGTTTAAGTTCTTATGCTCCTGAACTGATTGTCTCTTAAACTTGTCCTCACCCTAAATTAGAATTCAAGTCTAACCAAATAAGGCTAATGAAGTGATAAATCAAGCATCTGAGGTGTCTGGTTTTTAACACTGAGTAACTGAGTCACAGAAAGCATGTGCAAGGAGCTGTGGATATACACAGGGTAGGAAAAGAGAGTATGCTTTACCTGTGTAGCATCAAGAGAGTAATAGTGGTGTGTGATAGCTGACGCAAACAAATGCTAGGTTATGCATGAGAAGAGAATTAAGAGTTAATTACAGAGGAAAGATTTCCTTTCAGGTGGGATGTAAAGCTTTTAAAACTCCGCTTAACACGCATCTAGTGGATCTGATGAAATTGGTGCTATACGAAATCGCTACCATTTAGATTACAAAGTAGTTAAAGCTGTGAAACCCATTTTTTTCTTCTACTTGATATTCTATGGTACTCCATAAGTACCATCAAAACAACAGCACCTTCCTTCAGTGTTTATTTGAACAGTGCTGCTGTTTGGCATTGCAGGCAGAGTTCACATTGGGACTGGGTTTGGTCCTTATAAGTGATGCTTGCTGGGCTTACTTGAGTGAACTGGTAATAAATGAATCAATAAGCTCCTAAGAGTCCCAAGAAGCAAATTTCTCTGTGCTGTGGATGAGCTTTTTGTCTGTAGGTACTCTGTGGTGCTTCTGTTTGCAAGGGGAATCATGTGGGAGTGTCGCGTACAAACGGAGAATTACATCTCCTTGCTTTCTTTATTTACTCTGTCTTACTCATGGATAAAATACATACAGTCAATTATGTGATAGGCTGTTTCTGGCCTGGCACTTAGAGTTCAAAAGGAAAAATAGGACTGGCTGTCATTCTAGACTTACGTGATGAGCATCTCTGTATCTTTTTCTTGCTCAGGTTGTCTCCTGCTGCATATTATGCTCAGAGGATGATCCAGTATCTTTCCCGGAGGGACAGTATTCGACAGCGCTCTATGCGATATCAGCAAAACCGTCTCCGCTCTTCCTCCTCCTCTGCTTCCACTTCAGAGAACTCAAGCCCATCTGTAGAGGGAAATGATCTGGAATTTGAAGATTTTGAGTAAGTGTGTGTGCTGCCTTGCCCTCTTGCTTGAGTCTGTTGTCAGCACAGGACTGCTTTCTGGTTCCCTGCTGTTTATCAGTCAAAGACACCTGAGGCTTCTTGTGGGAACAGGTTAATTCAATCAATAATTAGAGTAGTGATTGCTAGAAATAGGTCTTGTAATTTCTGTTATGAAAATTAAGGATGCTGTAGGCTACCTTCAACACATTAGGCTATCTCAACCACATTTAGAAGACAGGTTAAATAAAGAAAATGAGAATCTTTTTCTCCCATGTAACAGATGGGGAACCAAGAGTTTACTAGAGTTGTCAAATCTTGAGACAGAACAGGAATCACGAAGGACTTTGGAAGACTTAGTTCTTTGGTCTAAGGCTGTAGGAGACAGCCAAACATGTCCCGTTGCTTTTACGTGCGCTATCTCTGTAGCTTTGTCAAATTAGCTGATGCTCCTGGGACTGGGGTTTTTTTTGTTTTGTTTGGGGGTTTTTAAGATTTGGTGATTTTGGATCTGTGTTAAGGCTTAGTTTCCTGTAAGGAGGTAAGAAGGCCTTTTGTATCAAAGTGAGGAATGACTCTGCATCCAAATCTTAGAAGAATATTTTTGTTAAATGCTGTATTTTCTTCTGAGTGGTTCTGCTGACAAATTTTTAAAGTCTGTTCTTTGGCATCTGCTTTTGGACTTCCAGTGATACCCAGTGTAATCCCAGCAAAAAATGTAGTGCAAACCCTTTATAATAAATGGAAGAGTATAGTAATGTATTCTTTAGATGGCATGTAGACCAAAAGCTCAGGAATTTATATTAAAATCCATCTTAGCAGCAAAGAGAATATAACCTTTCTAGCCTGTCTTCAGTAATTTCCTTTTAAATATGAGATTTCCCCTGAGTAGTCTTCAGTATTTCACTGAATTTTCCCCTATTTGTGTATATTGCAATTAAAACATAGTATACTTCTGAGCATGGTTGTGGAAGTAGTCTATGGTGATAGTGTAGTAGGGAGATGTGTTTGGGAGCTGTGAACTCCTCAAAAAATCTGGGTTGTTATGTTGCAGCTGCCAGCAAAGGATGCTATCAACTTCCCTACTATTTTAATTTGCATGTTCACTTGATGCAGTGGCACATACTTGAGATGGTATATTGTTAAAGCTTCATACCATTTGTGTCAGGGTGAAGTCGCTTTATGAAGGACACTAGTAACCCTAGCTATTCCTAAGAGCAAAATAGTATATCCCTCTCTAACTTTTTACATGGCGGTAGACTATTTTTTTCCTTATAAAGTTCTTCTGTGAAGCTGTCATTTCATGCTCCAGCAATTAAATATTCTGAAGTACAGGGTGAAAGAATGTCTTTCCCTCTCATTGTGGTTTTGTTTGCATAAAATGTAAATGAGGGGAGATAATGCAGAAGAGTCACTGCCTAATAGCTTTTCTCAAGCATCTTTGTGGTCTGGAAGAGCAGAAATATGGTGGCTGCTGGGCCCGTTTTTGTGAGGTAGATGTGTTGCAAGCATAGACCTTATTATTTCCGTTATTCCATTTCATTTGTCTGGGGCATCTTGTTCTGCTGGGAAAATAAAAGATGGTATGTTCTTCATTCACAGAGCCAGGCAAATGCCTGCAGAGAAATGTGTTCCCCTGCAGTTAATGTTCACACAGTAAGAGCCCCCAGTCAGGGAAGCAATTCAATCAGCCATACTAAGGTTGTCTTTCATTTCATACTGAGCAAAAAGAAGTGTTTATTCCTTAATGTGCAGTGGCTGAATTTGTTGGTTGAATATTTCATATTGAATTCTGGTCTGTGCATTCAAGACATGCTGTCTTTTTACTTCTCTGCTTCATTATTTCTCCTGGCTGATTAGAGAGGGCTGCTGTGTGGGGGTCCTTAGAGCTGGAACTTCTCATGACTCATTTGATTTCTTCTGCTGAGACTTCACAATTAAATGTCTTACACAGAGTTCTTGCTTCTCCTTTTGGCTCCTGCATCCCTCCTTCCTTACCTGTTTAGCTGAGTAGTCATGTATTACTTCACAGATGATTTTTCTTGCCATGGTTTAGATGCTCTGACTTCCCTGTGTCTCCAGATCTGATATAGGGAAGGGCATTGCTACTGTGTCTAACTGTCCACAGTTCATGCTTTTCTCCTGGAATATAGTGAATTTTTTTTTTTTTTTTTTTTTTTTTTTTTTTTTTTTTTTTTTTTTTTTACATAAATGTCAGCAAATTGGCTTGATATTTTATCATTCTAATCTGGTTAATGGAATTGATAAATAATTTCTTTCCTTTTCCCAGAGATTAGGAGAAAGATGTAAGGGACATTAAACACCAGCTGGTTTTACTATACATAGAGCTCTGGGCAAGGAGTGAACCCTGTTCTTGTGCAGGGTGCCAGGGAGATAAGCCTTCCTCCACTTTCATATTTTGTGGGATTCAGAGGTTTTTTCCTCCTCAAAACGTCATTTTGTCTCTCTTCAGCTTTGTTTACGTAATGGCCTAGTAAGGGGCATGAAAAACTTGGCCTATTTTGTGTGCTTATGGCCTCTAAATTTAAATTACAGCCTCTCCTGTGTCTCAGTCAATGGTGAATTCATTCATAAATACATTTAGTTTGTGATGGCAATAGAAATAGTGTTTTTTATAGGCGTTAGTAATATCCTTCTTTTACACCAGCTTTTATGGATGGGGAGGAGGAGGGAGACACACTATACCTGTGTTTTTTGGTCTAATAAGATGTTCTCTCTCTACATGTGTTCTCTGTGTTTAACTTGTCACTATTGTCATCTTACTGCTTATTGAATGCAACTGTCAACTGTAAACTTAGTCATGTCTGCATGAAAGTATTTGATACAGTTTGTAATATATATATAGATTGTAATATTAGGTTATTAACAGATAGATTGATATGAGTGTGTTTCAAGGTTAGCTTTAGCAGAATCCTATGCTAAAATAAAAAAGCTTCCTGAGTTCTGGAATAAGAATCTCTGAATGGAGAATGACATCACTTCAGTCTTCCAGCATAAATGGTAAAAATAGAGTCTTTATAGACAAATTATACATATTGAACTTTGTAATTTCAAGTTCTTATTTGAGTGTCTTATGTTTGCATCATATAGTAAATTTAGATTTTTAGAGCTAAACTATTTTCTTTTGACTTTAAAGAATTTTGACTAGGTCTGTTCTATAGAGTTCATTTAGTCTAGAACAGCTCCCTGATGCTGAATACTGTGGGTGATGCTTCCAGGATTCCTCGGATAGTGCAATCTAATTTTTTTCCATTTATAATTCTAAATTTGTCACCATAATCAGAATGTGAAGGTGTTTCTGTAGATGAGTTTTGGCCATCTATGTCCCTTTTTTCTGCAGTAACTGTGGGAACAGATACAGAAATACAAGTTTGTTTGATCTGTCAGACTGAAAAGCAGATATATAGGACAGTGCACCAACTGTGTCTGAAAGCCTGAGTCAAACCCTTCACTACAGTTCTTTAAAGGCCTTCAAGCTAAGGCTAAAGGTGTGACTGTGGCTGACTCCTCTGTCTGCGTTTCACAGTGGGCTGCCTGACAGAATATAGATATGAAGGAGCTTGGAGATTACACTCTTTTCATGTCTCCAGCTTTTCGCTGTTCTATGCAGTCCTTTTTCCTTTCTTTTTAGGAGGATTTGTGCTGGAGTGGATCCACTCAGTTGTGCCATTTTACAGGCTAGGAAGGACTTTATTGTGTCTCTATAACAAGACAGGCTTTACCTCACAGGCTTGAAAGTCTTGTTTTGGTGCTTTATCTTTTTAGTTTCTTTCAAAACACCACTGATCATCCAGACAGAAAATACGAGAACTGTAAGCTTTGTTTTTCTGAGACCATAATCGGCCCTCTGGTTTTGTGGAAGCAGGCTCTTGCTTTGCAAAGATGATTGATCACTTAGGGAAAGCTTACAAAATTCAGGGTGATGTTATTTGGCTTTATTTGTCACCTTAAAATCCTTTTGTTTAAGTCATGTTCTGGACCAGTAGTTGTGGTTTTGCAGATGGGCATATTGCAAGGGTGTCCTCCTAAGTACATAAGACACATGAGTATCCGTCGTACTTGCCTCCTGCCAATTTTGGTTGCCTTATTGACACTGTCTTGGCAAGAACTGCCAAATCTAAGTTCTACCAACAGCCTCTTGCCTTGAAAGGTTCTAAGGTCATAACCTGCCAGCAAACAGCCACTGTATTAAAGCTGCAAGTTTTCCTTCCAGTGTCTTGTGAGTAATTTTCATTCATTTTGGAGAACAGTGTGGTAGATTCTTTTTGGCCTCTTTTATAGGGGAAAAGTTTGGTTTGGGACTCTGGTTTGTGTTGTACTGTCCTACTTCAAGCTGGTATTATGGTTTAACTTTTTTATGTATTAAGGAGAAAAGTGCATGTCTGATTAGACATTTGTGTGAGATATCCAGGCAATCACCCTTCTTTTGGAAAGTCTTCATTTAAAGTCTATATTGTTGTTAGCTTCTTTAGGAACCTTGACTGGTGCACTGATACTTGACAATATTAATTGGTAACTGTCTGGATGCAATTATGTCTGAACTAACATTATACAATGGGAGAGAAAAGGGAAGACAATGGCTGTGGAAATGTGGTTAATCTGTAGCGTGTGCTTGGGTAGTAGGTTTGGTTTTGGATTCTGTTCTCTGTATTGCTCCTCAAGTGGAACAGTAGAAGTAAGTTTGGAGGGCGGATTTGTGTGTCATGGTGAGAATAAGCATGTGGTTTGCTTGATGGCTGAGACAGCAAGTTTTTGGAAAGTTTGACTGAAGGGAGAGGTTGGAGATTGCCAATTACTGAAGTAACTTCTTCCTTACCCTTGTGAAGGAAGTCCATGTTTATGTTTAAAGCCAGTCTTCTACCCTTTTAGTCCATCTCTGTATCACTGTTTGCTAGAGACACAGCGCAGTGGGAGCACTAACCTGCAGCAGTGCAATCAATTGACAGTGCACCTGCTGACTGCCTTTAGCACACTGACTACTAAGAGCACATCGGTAGAACTTGGACTCTTTTAGTAAAGTCTTAGTTTTTATTGCCCTGCTTCACAGCTGTCCACTGTGCACTCATGTATTTCAGAATGCTTTCTTTCCTTTCTGTAACAACCTTCAATTCCTGCAAAAGAAACTCCTTCAAATAGTAGCCAGGTTTCCTTGGCAGGAGAAAGGAGAGATTGGAATGGTTAAAGCTTTTTTGTGACACTTTAAATAAGTATACAGCTTTTGATCTGCAGCTCCAGAATGCATAGACAAGCTCTGTCATTGTGGAGAGAGAAGCATAAGGAATCCCAGAGGTAAAGAAAGAGGATTACTCTGTTAGGGGTCTGTAGGTTAAAGTGACACCTTAACCTTAGATGAAGGGGATGCCAAGTGTAAGGTTCTCATAGGGCATAGTGAAGGTGGATAAGAGAGATGACTTGATCAATGGTAGCATTTTGTTGTAGAGGTATCATATCCAAACCACAGGGTTTCTAAAAGCAATTAGGCTGGGGTTTTTTATTTTTCTCCTTGCCATCCTGATGCTTACATCTGAAGTTAACAAAAGACCTATAGGAGATGTGAGAATCTCAATAGGCTCTTCATGTCATTCAAGCAGTGACATGTCAGCATGCTGCAGAAAATGTAGCATTTTTCTTCTGGAAATCTTAGATGGCACAGTTTGTTATCTGTTTTTCTTGAGTATCTACAAATAATGTTCTTGCTAGCAATTTGCTATTTGAGTTCACATAAAGCAGGATCTCTCTTTATTCTGAATATCTGGCTTTGTTGCTTTCTTCCCAGAGCTCCATTATCTGTTTTTGTGGTTTTTCACCTCTGCCTCTGTTTTTTGGCTCATATGGCACAGCATCATTGTTTTTAATGAAGATGGACCTTTTCAAAATTGGCTTTCAAGGCAGACACAAATATTGTGGAACTTGGTGGTCACTTTCTGGGTTTTTTTCTTCCCTTCTAGATGTTTCTGAAGCAGTTGGGCCTGGGATGTCGCTTCCAGATACACAGCAAATTATGTTAACTATGTTCATCATCTTAAATACAGTTTCAGGCTAAGAAAGTTACAAGTCCTGGATGAATGGGAATGATGCTGAATCTACTCTTTGAACTTAATTTTTTAAGGATTAGTTAGAGTGTTAGCTTGTCTTGTGATCTACTCATAGTAGCCTGCAGCTTCACTTTCCCTGTTCTTTTAATCTTTATCTTTTGTGACAGTCTTTTATATTACCCTTATCTTGGTCATAATGTCGAGTAATACTGCCGAGATGCAGTGAACAGGCAATGACTGTTTCCTTGCAGCCATACTGGGTTTTGCTAACCTCTCCAGCATAATGTTGCTTTACCATTAAGTCACATTCCAGCAAGGCAAGTGTCTTCATAGCAGGGTGGTGAAAAATGAGTGCCTTTAGAAAGGTGGCAGTTACCAGAAAAGCTCCCGTCATACTCCGTACTGTTGGTTGCCTGACTCTGTAGAAAACAGTTTTGATGTCAAGATAGTACTGAGTTTTTCTGCCATCTGTAAACTCTGTCCGTTATTTTCCTTTTGCTTTTATTTTGTGTCTTTGCAACTCTGAAGTCAAACTAGGTCACCTGGTAGGTGAGGTCTGGTGTTAATGAGAGTGATTAAGAAGCAAGCTGTTACTGGTTTGTTGCTGGCCTTGCAAAGCAGGCAGTGATCAGCATTCTTGAAGCCCACAGGTCTAAGAGATTAGCATTATGAAGTTACAGTTTCGTTCCTGTTTCCTTTGGAAGCATAACAGTGCAATATATTTTTTTTAAAAGTTGATGCTTCTCTAGGTTTGTCTGGCTGCTGATGTTTCTGTTTTCTAATGATTTACTGCAGCTATGAAGTGTATCAATCTTATTCTAAAACATCATCATCAGTTTGTGAGCTCACCACACAGTGAGGTGATTAAAATAGAGACAACTGTATTGTGCACCTAGAAAAGAGTGAATGCTTCATTCTAGTTCCAAATCAGTCTTTCTCTGAAGCAGTTAATCCTTGGCATTTAACAGGCAAGTATTGCTGTTTGTCTTGACCAGTGGATAAATCCTCTCATATGTAATGCTTCTCTGAAACACTTGATCTTCTGAAATGCCATTTTTAATCTCATAAATACATTTTCCCCTGAACAGCACTCTTGAGAGGTAATCAAAGCTGGGGCGTTTGTTTCCTTCTGGTCAGCAGAGCCATTAGTAACTCAGCAGTCTCCTGTTATATAGGAAGTTTTATTTGAGAGATAGACGTTTTCTCTGGTGTTCCTTTCAAAAAACTCTTAGCTAAAGACTGGTATTTCAGCCTTCAGAAGAACACAGAATAATGGAAAGGCTTAGGTGGCTTGCCTAACTTCTTTATCTATTACTGTGTTAAAAATCTATTCTAGTTCGTGTCTCTCCAGCTGGCCACCATCACTCTTTGCAGTTTCTCTAATATTTTTATTCTTCAGTTGTTTTTGGCTTCCAGTGTTACAGTTGGGACTTCACTCCACAGTCATATATTTAGTGCCAGGAAAGTCTTTTTGTGTAACAAATACTTCTTTTTCTTGTTTTTCTTAATTCTTGTTGACTCCTTCAGTTCTGCCTTAAGTGCTTCTCCTTCAGTGGTAGTCATAACCTATCTGGGTGTATAAATTTATAGCTTTTATTTTTACCAAATTATGTATATTCTTTTAGATATATTTTAAAAGAACCGTACAGTAGTAATTTTAAGGTCTGTGGATGTCAGTATTTGTACCCTTTTTGATTGGACCTATGCTCCTGACTTCCTTCTTTGTATCTACTTGTGGAAATAACTCTCTGCTTAGATAAGTTAGTTGTCTTTAATGTTTCATCTTTAACATAATCCGGGTTTTAGGTGAGAAACCCTTGTCCTCAGAGCCATAAGTAAGGTGGTCCCCTTTCCCTGTTTTGAGTTCATAACTTCTCCAAGACTTGGGAACTGTAAGTAAAGTAGAACATATTGTATGGAACCTTTATTTTTGAATAAGAGACTAGTCTAACTGATCCAGGAGATGTTATTTTAGCTACTTTGCCTCTGTGCAGAATTACAACTAACTTGCAGCGTGGCTTTTCCTTTTGCCTTCTAGGATGCCTGTATCTCACTAAAATATTCAGAATGCCAAGGGGTTTTTTTGTCTTGTGTTTACCTCTATTTTGAGAGGCTTATTTACTAGAAGTGCTCCTATTTTTTTCTTAAATTAGTTTGTATTACATGCTCAGGATCTTGCAGGATCAGACAGGTTAAAAACTAAGTGTTAATATCTGGTATTTGCTACTCCTCTCAGTGGTGAAGCTAGTAGCTCTCTATCATAGTGTTCCCAACACTGTATGTTACCTTACCCGTCAGGGTAGTGCTGGAAAGCAACTGACATGTTCTCAGAACCACCAAGCAAATGTTCCCTTCACCATCCCTTTTCCTACTTCTATACCCTTAGTAAAACACAGTACACATTTCATCTTTCATCCTATGTAACTCTGGAAGAGTACACTCTACCGAAGGTATATATCATCTCTTTTCGGCAGTGAATCCTGTGAAGTGAATTGGAAGATTTCAGGATCTGTTTCTGCTTTAGTATGGCCAGTTAATATAACATCTTCCAGGAACCCTCTTTAGAGGACCTGGAGTCAGACCTGACCAACCTCTAAAGCTAAATAAGTTTGCATTTTCTGGTAACCTCCTCTGAGCTCCTGATAGGGCCTTTAGGCTACTCCTGCCCTCTGTCCTATCTCTTCTGAAGTAACCTACTGGGATTTAAAAAAGAAAAAAAAAGAAAAGCAAGTAAGTACAGATACTTCACATTTTCTCAGTACTTCAAACAGTGCTTTTTTTCTGCTACGTGAAGATTGTGCAATTTCCAGTGTCAACCTTTTAGGATAGTAGTAGATACCACTCAAACAATTATTTTGCATTTCTATTGTATGTAAGTGTCTAACCTCTGCAATAGAAATTGATTCAGCATTTTAAATTGGATTGCATGAAATGTGATAAAATGCTGAAAATATTAAACAATTGGCTTGGTCTGATATAATTTGATTCTTCTGAACTTACATGGCTTACTGGTGCTGGCTCTGATAATTAAATGGCTTTTCAAAATGATCATTGTTGACCTAATTCTATTGGCAGTGTAGTCAGTGAGAGTTTTAATATTGACTACGATGGCAACAGTTAGACCAACAGATTGCATTAGAAATCCCATGCTGTGTGTTTAATTTCACTTCCTGATACTACAATCTCTAAATATTAAAGTGAATTCTTGCCAAGACAGAAAAGCAGAACATGGCTTTCTTTTTGTCTTTACTGTCTTCTGTATCCACTGTTATTAATGCAGTAGCCAGATTACCAGATGAAAAAGAATGCCTTTTTTCTACGAGCTTTAGGACACAAAATTTTGTATCTTTTCTCTGTTTTCAGAGCTGGCATTGCTGGTCCATTAAATTTACATTGGTCAACTTTTCTCTCAACAAGCAAACAAGACAATAGAAGAAAAATCCAAGGGGATTTGACTGTCTTATGCAATTTAGGATAAACTTTCATCCTTCCTATGCCTTCCTTCCTATTAAATAATTCCATGATTCTCCTGAATGTTTGGAAATTGCTTTCTTCTCATGCTCCACTGTAGGTTAGTGTTGATACTATTTCTCCCCTGCCAACTCTTATTTTCCACATCATTGTTTTGATTTGTCCCACAGTGGTATCTGAACAAATGATAAATAACCTGAATTTTGAGCCAGACTTTAGAAGTTGTTTTGACCTTTCATTGGTTCTTGCAGTTTCCCTGCTGAGACAAATTAGTCTGTTAATAATTAGAGTATTAAGTTTTCCTTGTCACCTTGCTGTAGTTTATTTCATTTACTTTAGCAAGGTTATTGAGTTGCTTTACAGAAGAGGCTTTTTTTATGTAGATGCAGACACACACACACACACACTGTGAGGGATTTGCTTTCCACTTCTGCAGGTAATGTTAATTAAACTATCCACTGTGAATCATTAGCTAATGAATCTGTAGGTAGTTGACACTAAATAGAAACTGGAGCATTAGATCTTCATCAGTACTTTAGGGAACCTTTGAAACTTCTTGTTTCTTGCTGGAGTGCTTCACGCTGGCACTGCAGTGTGCTAACATCTGCTGTCCTCCCTCTGTCAGCAGGCTGTACGTGGTACAAAAATAACACAAAGTGCCACCCATTTTCACTGATCTGTAGGGGGGTTTTTATTTTCCTTTTTAGAGGGTGCAGAAATAATCTTCAGCTGGCACCAGGGTAATATCAGCCATTCTAGCTTTGCAACACTAGACTAGACACTCTAGCATGTAGTTGTTGAGCATGGGAGTTTAGATAAATGACTCTATAAATTAGTAATTCAGAGTAATGTTTAGTAATATTCTTCTTTACCTCAGGGTAAAGAAGGTCTTACACTTCTACTTACAGTAAATAGGAATTTTAGCATTCTCAAAGGGTAGCCACTGTTTCTTACTCCCTGCAGTTGCATTTATTGAGCAGGTGGCCGCTGCGTTGTGAGTTTTAATTTTTTTTTTTTTAGGGGATGTTAAAAATGCGACTCTGTCTTTTGAATTGGTAGAGGCTGTCTCTGTCATGGTGAAAACTGCAAAAAAGCCTAGTCTGTGTTTTTCCCTGTTAGGCTTTTTTCCGTTTTGTTGGGAGATTGTGTGCACAGTGAATAGGGAAATACAGGATGGACTTCTCACATCAGAAAATCACCTTGGTTAGAAAATGTGTCTGAAAATGTTTTTGTGGATGCCAAGACCTGTGGCTAGTGGCATTTAAAAAAACTTGAACAATTAATTGCTTTCAGTTTCTTGATTTAGTCTGTAGACTTTGCCCTTTTATCTTCTTTTGTTTATTGCAGCTAGTTCCTCATTCCTTTAGAAACATGCTTCAGAGATTCTCTTCAGCTGGAGTGGTCTGTAGGGTGCAGTCCTGCTGTTGTTCCTCTTGCTGATATTGGCCATTTCAAAAGCATCTTCCAATTCTAGTAAATGTCCAAAGCAAATGCAGACCCTGAAAATGGTTCTGTTGTTTTTCTCCCAGAGTTGCATACTGGTGTTGTTTCAAAAACTGCTACATGGAGTTTTAAAAAAGTATTTCTTGTCTTCTTCTAGCTCTTACTGTGCATGGCAAGATCTGGAACATGACTCTTCTTTTTCCCTTTGGCCTTTTCTCTTTAGCAACAAAAATTGATATGTCAGCACTCAAGTTTGCAGGATTCCTTCTGTTATTGATCCGCATCTTAATAGGCTGGAAGCATCTGATAAAAGAACAGCACCAGCTTTTACATTTCTGATCTCAGGAACCCTGCTGGTTACACAGAAACCTGAGGGTAAAGTGCAGTTTTAGCTGTGAACTGCAAATGCTGCATCTACAGTGGGAGGAGAAATGGAAGCTTTGAGTTTAGGTTTAGATTTGGTTTTGGTGAAATAGCTTGAAATGCTAATGAGCTTTGCAGAAGAACCTCTGCTTTTGTGTTCCTGGGCTCCTCAAGTGTGTGGGAAATAGCCACGTAATAGACTTTCTTCTCAGCCCACGTTTCTTGCTCACTGACTTTAAAAAAGCAAAACGAAAAAAGTCATAAAATGCACAGCTTGCTGGAGCGGGTTAGAAATGTGCTGCTAGTGTGTTGCATAAGGAGTATTTTGTTTCCTAGTGATATCAAGGCGCTCTGCAAGGAATATTCTCGCCACTACTGCTCAGGAAAGAGACAGGTAGGGCTGCAGTTACAGATGTGGATTTGGAATCCAGGGAGAACAGACTTGTTACTTGTGCAAGGTCGTACAGAGAATTTCTGAACAGAGAAGAAAGCATTGTGGAGGTCTCTTTCAGAACTCCAGTGTCACTAATGGAGTCTCATTATTTTCCTTGCTGTTTTAGTGCTGTATATTTACAGGTCCCCTTGTGGCCTAAGAATGCAGTATCAGGAATTTTGTTAGATGGGGATTTCTGAAGGTTCTCCAGTTTGACCTCCTGCTTGTTGTACAGCTGTCATTACCAAAATCAGACTGGGCCATCCATGGGTTTGTCTAGCTCCTGTCTTGAGACTTACAAGGATGGCAGCTCTGCAACCTCTCTGTGAAGCCTGTTCAGTGTTGCACTGCCCTCCTGGGGAAGAAGACCTACCTGTGTCCACTGTAGGACAATAGATGCTAGACCCTTTCCCCTCATTTCCCAAGGCTCAGACATTTATTGTGATACAGAATGAGATGTTGTTAAGGAGGTGCAGTTTTGCCTGATATCACCTAACATTTCTGATTTAACTGGAAAAGCTTATGAAAAATGAGATAGTTTTAAGATCTGATGGCACTTAAACTGGACCTTCAGGGAAGGAACACAAAAGAATAATCTGCAGATTATGCTCTTTTGCCTACACTTCTGGGAATGCGAATGATCTTTAACTGATCTCTGACGAACAGAAAGTTCTTCTCAAGGCTGGGGTGAGCTTGCTTTTTGCTCTCCTGGTCAAAATTCTAAGGTTTCTCTTTTGTTTGCTCAGGTGCTGACATTGATTCATTGACTTTCTGTGGTTTTGTTGATATTTTTTGAGACATTGTCAAACAATGAAGACAGTGGACTTCAAGGTTACCCTTATATAAAATTGTCAAGAGGATTTGGTACAGTTACTTGTATGACTTTGGAACATTAGAAGCATGGGAACCACTGAATCTCCGTAGCATACACAGGGTAACTAGGTGAAGTAGTTGCGGTTTTGTTTTATTGGAAAATACTTTTATTACATAGTATTTTTAATGTATAGGGATATTCTTTCTTTTGCTGAAGGGACAATGGAGACCGATCCAGGCACCGAGCTCCCCGGAATGCC
Source organism: Dasyornis broadbenti (assembly GCA_013397935.1). Taxonomy (NCBI): domain Eukaryota; kingdom Metazoa; phylum Chordata; class Aves; order Passeriformes; family Dasyornithidae; genus Dasyornis; species Dasyornis broadbenti. The sequence goes on along the minus strand of VZRN01004247.1, from coordinate 1,576,262 downwards.
CGCATGTCTGCACCGTCACTGGGGCGCTTCGTCCCAAGGTAAGGCATCTACATGTAAGAGTAAAAGGTGTGGAAATCCTGGAAGTACTAGTTACAGTACAACTCTGGTGCTTTCAGGTGGATTCCTTTTCTTGCACAGGGTTTCTTTATCCTTTTTTTTGCAATTTCTGGGACTCCTGGGATGGGATGTTAGTATGAGCTGCTTGTCCTGTGACATTTGAAGGACAGCATGGTTTTAGCACTTTTTACTTGCAGGTTGAGGTCATGGTGTGAAGGTGGAATAGGAACAGAAAAGGATCTGATCAGAGATTCTCAGCACAATGTGCTGATTTGAGATCAAACCTGTGGGAGGTAGGGGGTTTGTTTAGTGCTGATCTTTGCAGCCACATTGATCAGAGGAGGATCTAATCTGTAATTTACTTTTTGTTTGAAGCAGGAAACTGGTTGGCTAAGCAGAGGATTCCAGCCTTTCCTCTACTATAGTCTGCTGGAACGTAGTCATATTTCCTCAAAGTAATTGCAGTTGCTCTTCAGAGCTGTGGTACACAGGATGGCTTTCTCCATGTAAGCTTACTCTCTTTGTTTTGCAGACGCTTCTTGCTGCCAGAGTACTTGCCTTATGCTGGGATTTTCCACGAAAGAGGACAGCCTGGCTTGGCCACTCATTCCTCTGTCAACAGAGTTTTGGCAGGTAAAGAGATTTCCTTGTTTGCAGTAGTCATGTATATTAGTGCTGTTTTCTCATGAATTTGAGCAGAGAAGAATTGATGAGGAAAAATAATTCCAACTTTTGAGGTTCTGTTTAAGTTGTCTGAAACAAGAGAAAGGACTGTTGGATTGATGTAGTAAGCTGTCATTCAAGTGCCTGAGCATTGCAGATTCCATGCTTCAGGTATGTGTGTGGAAGTGTCTGCATGAATTGGGGACGGGTGTTAACAATTCTCCCTTTATTTGACTTCTTCCCCTATTCCTAGATGTCTTTTTTTTAAACAACCTGACAGACTAATGATGAGCTTGCTGCAGGTCCTTCTAATTGAATTATAGGGTGCCTTGTTCATGTTCCGGTTAGGAAGACGCACACAAGGCAATGTGGGATTCAATTAGGATCTTAATAAGTGCATATTAAAAAACTCAGCTGCCACCACATACAGCACACAGGCATTTGGGAGCCTTAGAAGGCAAGTGGAGGTGGGAAGGGAGGTGGGGGAAAGAAGAGGAGGAGTATGGCAGTCTGGCAGTTCATGAATGAGATGGTTATAGATGACACATATCTTGAGGGTGAGCCTTTTTTGGCTGGGTCTGAGTTGCTCTGTAATTAACCCCAGTGAGGAGGAGTAATTTTGGAACTTGAGGAAGAACAAGAGATGATGTATGGACAGATAGATTGGGATGCAGTTCTCCTCCTTTAGGTAATCACAGGACCATCACCGAAAGGAGTGCTGAAAGGTTTCTCAAGAGGCTGCATGACCCTTTACCGTATCCTAAGGCACAGTCAACTATGCCGAAGCCATTTTTGACAGGATTTGTCTAACCTGTTTTCACTGGAATTTTCCCAGTCATTTTTGGGGTAGAACTATTGCTGGTTTTGCAATGCTGGTTTAGTATGGCAATGGTCTTGTGTTTGATAATAGATTTCTGTCATCTTCCAGACTTCTGTTTCCCTGGATGTTTTGTTTTGAGCGGTTCCCAGTGCTGTTGCAATAATAGGAAGAACTCAGCCAAAGTCTCATCCAAAGCACCTCTGCTTGTATCCCTTAGGAAACAGTGGAGCTAACCTGTAGCTTTAGCTGACGCATGTACTTTACTGTGCTTGCTGCCTGTGTGGGCTTTGGCTGTTGGCACGTGGAAGCAGCACACTGGCAGATAATTACTTGCTGCCAGGCAGCACTGCAGAGCTCTTGTGTCACCCAGCTTTGCTGGAGACACCTGCCTTCATCCCTCCTCCAGGCCTCCTTGCAGTTTACCTGTTCCATTGTGGCTGGGAAATAGGCTGGCTTTTTCATCTGCACCTTTTGGAGAATTTGAGCCCCAAACGCATGTGCTTGCTGTTTCTTTTATGTATGCCAAGAATAACAAAAGAAGACATCAACTGTAATCATTGGAGTTTCATAAAATAAGATCAATTTTTTCTGTGTGATGCTGTGCTGAGCCTACCTGAGGCAAGGTCTGTTGGCTCTGACACTGTCATGGAACCTCACACTGGAGTGGCTGGGACTCCCCATGAAGGCTTTTATTGACTTAAATATAAAATTAATTCTTCTAATGCAGTAGCTGCTTGTGTTGTGTTGTTTTAATATTTGGCTTATTTTATCTATACTTTCAGCTTTCAAAATGTGTTTTTACATACATGCTCAAAAACTTGTTCATATATTGTGGAAACTAGGAGAATTGAATCTGCAAATATTAGCTGGAGGCATGACAGGCAAGAACTAGAAAGTGAGATTGCAATTGTGGAATAGTCAGCGAATTTCTTGTACTCATTTTGTTGGTCAGTAGCATTGTCATTTTCAGTATGATATTTCAGAGCCATTGGAAGTTACTGTGCTGATAGTATGCTTTCCTTTATAGTTAGCCTGTGCCAAGGCTTGTGATAGTTCTTTCTTCAGTATCATGGTGAAAAACCTCTACTCAAACTCAAATGTACTTTAACCCTGGCCTGGTAGTTATGGGTGCAGTTGACAGCCTTGGCTGAAGAAAAAAAATCTATCATCTATTTTCTTAGTAACACAGGCTAATCTAAGCTTGAATGCCTTGAATTGCTTCATTCTACCATAGATCCAGACTGTCATTTTTGAATTATGTTCAAATGCAAAAATGCTAAATGTATTTCTTGTGTAACCTCTAAAACATTTGAGAAGAGATGCCAAAAACCCTGTATTGCTAACCTGACAGTTTTCTAAAAACTGACAGTAGACTTCTGTGATCAAGTATGAGTGAGAGCTGTAGGCTTCTGTGATAAAGTATGAGTGAGAGCTGCTGTTGGGGAAAATACATCCAATTATCCTTCTGCTCCTGTCCACTGCCCCATTTACTGCTATATGCAGAGAGGAAATCAAAGGAGCAGATGGAGATCTTAGTGTGTGAATTACTGTGCTGTGCTGACTACATTTCTTCATGTCAGAGCACTTGTTGTCAGGTTCTGCCCGTTTACTTTCAGCTCTCTATTTTATGAACAGGTTTCTGTTGTTTAAGTGTTGTTCTCATGCAAGTGTTACACAGACAATCACTCCACACAAGGGAAGATTGCCTTGAGAATAAATCCTTACAGTCAGGTTTAATGAACCCCTAAAAATTAGAGATTGTCTAAGCAAATGGACTAGTACAGCAGTGCAATGGGTTGGGCAGAAAGACTAACATGCCAGGCAGAGCTTAGGTCAAGTCAGAGCTCTTTGTACTAGTCAGGGCACTGGTGGTCATCCCTGTGCCAAGGAACTTTCAGTCGAAGCATGGGAAAGGTGGCAACAGATGAGCAGAGTAGGTGGGAGCCCAGGGGGAAAATGAAGTGATACCAGTCACCATGACAGACAGAGAGATCTCCATGCCATCAGCCTAATTTGCATGGAGCACTGGAACAGCAGCACTGGTAGCACCTGCCTACCTCCTTATCTACTGGTGCAATTTAGATCTCTCAGCTGATACAGAATGAAAACCAAGTAAAACACCATGTGAAAATATATTACCTCAACATTATTACCTTTAGCGTTCAAACTTGTAATCACACCAAAAAGTGTTGGTAGTTTGACAAGTTATATTTTTCTGTAAAGTCTATGTTGATTGGCAGTAATTACACTGTCCTCCTTTAATCCTTTATTAACTGAGTCTTATATCAGCTTTTTCATTATTTTGTCTGGAATCAATGTCAGGTTGACAAGACTGACAGTCTCATCCTATTTCAACCTTTTAAAATACTGGTATAACACTAGCATATTTTTCAGTCTTCCATATTCCCCTTTATTTCAAGACTTATCAAGAAACCTGGGAGTTCATTTGGCAGCTCTTTTAAGGGTCTTGGTAGTGTGGGCTGTAAGCCACCCTCTGCATTCTCCTCTTCTTGGTGAACTGCCCTAAGTGATGGAGTTGTGGTCTCCAAGGAAACATCCATACAGTGAAAGCTAGTTGAAGTGGTTGTTTGCTAAAGTAGTGGTGAAAGCAGTAAATATATTTTGGCTTCTCACTTTGTGTGGCAGATTGACTGCATTGGCAATACAGGTGGAGTACTGCATCTTGGGGCCATTTCAGTCTTAGAGTCTCTTGGGTTCTCTGCCATTTTGTGGGCCAATAAAGAGGAGATTTGGTTTTGGTTTGGTTTTCGTTTTCCTTCTGGTTTTCAATTTTTTTTTCCCTTCTGTACTTCCCAGGAGATACCAAAGAGATGTTCTGTAGGATGAGGTTACACCTTTTATAGTGGGAGTTAGTACTGCTGCAAAGCTTGGCCGTGTTAATATGTCCAAGGAACACACAGCTCAGTATTGTGTTTACCACCTCCTACTGCTTTTTTAAAGTGTTTCTGTAAGCTGAGTATTTCTGTCCACTGTTTGGGTTTGTTGGTTTGTTTGTTTCTTTGATTCATTTATTTGTTGGTTTTAGTTTGGTCTTTTTGATTATTTTTTTTAATAAATTTCTCTTTGTCCTAAGTTGCATTGTGAAGCAGAACACTGTTAAGTTGTGATGGCCAAATTATGGATATTTTTTGGCAGCTGGTAGCACAGACCAGAATGTCGATTTTAATATATTTTTAAAAATCAGTAGATACATTTAGAAGAAGAGGTCTGTATCATTGCCACTGAAGTGCTTGTGACCTCTTGTTCTCCTCTGTGAACTTTTGCTTCAGGCTTTATAGTAATTGACTGCTTTGGGATGGACAGAGACATGCTAATAGTATAGTGAAACAAAGAAGGCTTTAGTTTCAGTTCAGTGGAAGCTTAGAGGAAGAAAAGAATCAGTGTTACCCACGGAACTTTGCAGGAGGCTTTAAAAATTGCTACAAATGCCATTTTGTTGACATTTCTTTTACTCATTGGGAGACCTGCAGATGGCAGTTTCTGTTAGAGTTACTTAGCTTTGTGTAAAGCTTCTGTCTCACCTCAATTTGTGTTAATAGGCTTCTATTCAGATATGTGTATCTCAACAAACAAAATATTTTCCTTTGCGTGGTCACAGGTCGTGTTTATCTGTTCGCACTTTGCCTCCAGATTTCATCTGTATAAACACAGTCCAACACAGTTGCTCTGGGTCTTCCACCTCATGGGGAGATCCAGATTCAGCAGGGCTTAAGGGCTGACTGATAGAAATTCTGCAGTTTCAGTTTGAGTGATTTTGTTGCTCTCTCAGGGTAATAAATTCAAACCAGAGACTGAACACTTACATATAGTCAAAGAATTAGTTTGATTACAGATTTCTCCATATTCCATACCTATTCAGGATGTATCCTGCTACAAGAGCAGTAATGGTTCAGCTTTGAATATCTCTGCTGGAGTTGCCAAAGCAAGCTGTCTGTGGCCTTGTTACACTGGGATCAGGCTGAGGCTATCGATGAAACTAAGAATAATTGATCCCTTTAATGGGGGTCTAGAATTTCGAAGTGCAAAGTTCGGCTCTTGTTTTTCCAAAATCACATAAGCTATGCCATTCTTCAAAGCTTTACACCCTGGGAGAATTCAAAGTCATGTGTCTTCAGGTGAATTTCTATACTTCAGCCAGCAACTGCTAACACACAATTGTTAGAGCATATGAAGTCTGATTGTGACGAAAATTAGCTAAGATGGATAAATGTCATCCTTCTGGGACAGGAAGGATGTGATTGAGCATGTGATAGTCCTCCTAATAAGAATTATGATGATGGCCTCTCACCAGCCAAACTCAGTAGTTGAGGTGTCTCCTGGTACATTCTCAATCTATTAATCACTCCAGCTGTATTTAGGGCTAATGTTCACAAGTGAACGGCCCTAACCTAAAGCCAACTAAATGGATATTGGTGAGCCTGTGATACATGCAGTTGGATAGAGTATTGGTTGCCATTGCAAGTAGAGTTAGCCCTAGATTAACCTTTCACTTCTGCTCTAATGATAGAAGCAATCACGATAAAAAGGTTGTTTGCCTTCAAAACCATGTTGCAGGCAGTTCTCCAGTTCCTCTGGCGTTTCAGGTGTGATTGCCTCCTGTGGCTCAAGTCTTGTTGACCTAATCCTGTTCTGTCACGTTCAATACTCTGTTAATTCTGTTCTGAGATGCTCCCATCCCTCAAATGTGCTTGCAGTGATGCACAGCTGTGCAGAGTAGGACAGAGATGACTTGAGAGCTCCAGAAGGCCAGCAAAAGTTTATGGGAAAACACATTGCCATTTGCCTCTGATGTACCCATGTTTTTCTCAGTATCAGGAGTTATGTATTTTCTGTACAGTTCCCTGAGATTTGAGTGTTGTTCTGAATCTGTACCTTCAGCTGTCTGTCACTGGCTTATTGATATTGGCTTGCTTTTGCCTTTTCATCCGAGACAACTACGTATATTTGAATTAGTGTCCTGATCTAATCCTGCTTTTCACAGTAGACAGTTCTGTAGAATAATAGAATCAATGAACATAGCTGTGTGGCTTTCTGTGCTGTGTGTTTCTGTTATAAGTCTGTTTGGTACTGCAAAATATGGAAAGATGTGAACCTTTCAGTAACTTTATTCTTTATGGTCTTTCTGTGATCTACATCAGTGGACACTAAATGTTATAAGAGGCTTAAAATATGCCTCAGATTCTTCTGCGACTTGAGAGCTGTAGATATCTGTCACCTCCATCACAGACTTGAGAACAGTTTATAATTTCTGTGAAAGTACAGCCTTTCATGGAGAAATGTAAGGAAAAAAGAGGCCGTACAGCTGAATTGCAAATGAATGAACTTTTTACAGGAGGGAATGATGAAGAGTGTCCCTTTATGAGACTGGTAAGAGGTATCCTCAGAGTTGTTGATTTCCTCGATATGGTACTTAAGCTTCTGAAGACAGTAGGATTTTGGAAATATAGAGAAGACTTTAATTATGTGACATTCTCTTATCTAAGTGTTCACTTATAAACTTGCTTCGTGTGATCTAAAAACACACTTGCAGCCCTTGAGCTTTCGTGAAGGTTAGCTGCTGCACCTCATCTCTTATCTGCCTTTGTCTCTCTCCAGCTACTGTTTTCCTAGATCAGCTTTCAACTATAAAAGTTTTTAATGTTGCTGCTCGATTACAATAGAGTATCTCATAAATAAAATCTCCTGGTAGTTTGGTGTCCTATGTGCAGAATAAAATCATATACTGTGAGTTAGCTTTCTCATAGTGTTAGATCTCTTCTTGACTCTAGTTCATGGATTCTATAGCTGTGGCTACAGGGTTATATCTCATCAGTGGTCAAATGGTGAACTCCTTAGCACACATCCTTCAAATGAAATCCCTCTCCCAGAAGATAGAAGACAGTTTGTTAATGCTTGAAAAAAACAAGCCTGGAGAACAACAATTCGTAATACACAACTTTTTATGGTGACGCTGGAATCAGGTAGCTGATCCACAGATGCTACATTCTTCCTAGTAGGTCCATCTTTATAGTACCTTAGTAATTTTTCCCTGTATTGCAAGATACCAGCAAATTTGTTTTTTCCGGCTCTGTGCTGTAATTGACTGTCCAGCTGCCACTACTCTGATGCTGTAATCTGTGTGATCCCATATCATTGTACCTTGGCACCGTGAAGGCTGATAGGTAGTTGATGCAATTAGCCTTTGAACGATCTGCAGGCAATCTCTTCTGAAATACTAATCCAGTGCAAAGACCCTCACAAATGTTCCTAAGCTGATGGCATTGATTTTGAGGCAGATAAATGCTCCTCTGAGCTGAAGGGGGTTCTATTTGTCTACCTATATGTCTCCTGAAAGTGGGTGATAGGTAGTGTTAAGAGAAAGCCATTAACATAGGCATTTATGTGATGGAAGAGGTTGTGTGTGTTGTTTCCAGTTAGCCTTTCCCTCACATCCAAAATATCAAATTCTGCATTGAGAGTCTGAGCAGTTACTCATCCTCATTTTGATGTCCTCTTCTGCTGTACACGCTCATATACAAAAAGCATAAACAGCCAGAAAGTGTCAGGGTACTTCCTGTGCTGGAATGGAATAACTTCAATCTGGCTGTCTGCTTATAATGTTCTGTGTCTCTGTTCACTTGCATCTTCCACTTAGCAACAGATGTGCTCTGTGGGCGCAAACACTTCTCTGTTTACATCTGTGAACAGGTACAGTTTGAATTCTTTGGTTGGGGCATTAAGAGTGCAAAGCACTAGAGATTGTAAGGGAGATGAAATAAACTTGCATGAGAACCCTTGTAAGATGTTATCCCCTATTTGATTCCAGAGACTAGAATACTCTCAAGGCTTGAGTGATTCCAAAATCAGTTTAATTGCTGAAATAAATTTCGTGTATGACTGTCTTTGTATGGAAAGAACTTTCTAACCTGAGAACTGGAGATTTTCCATAAGTGTCTTAAATATTTCACGATAAAGGTGAACAAAAGAGTCTAAAACGTGCTATTAGCACTTTAAAGCCTGCTATTGCTCAGTCCTTTTTATTGTCTTTATGCTTTTGTAACTTAAGCCATAGTTTATCACAATCTGCTAAGTCTGGGAATGTGTTAATTGAGAGGACTGTGAGTCAACTGGAAATAAGAATCCACAGCTATGTGCACTATGGGAGGTATTTACACTGTAATTTTCGGGGCATCTGACTTGGGAGGCCAAGCTTCCTGTATAGTTGGCAGAGGAAAAGAAGCTTCTGCTCTGACTCATCACCTGAAGTGAGCTGAACTGAGGTCCTCTGAATCTTCTTCGGAGCTGCCAGTATATTAACACTGATTAGATAGGGAGTTTTGGAAGAGTACTTTTCTGCTGTGGATTACTTAGATGCCTAAAATTAGGCAGACTACATCCTGCTCTGATGGCAGAAAGGATGTTATCTAGAAGAGGAGATCTTCATTCATCACTTGGATGATGGGCCAAAGTGCACCCACAGCAAAACTGGGAGGAGTAAGTGATGAACCAGAAAGTTATGCTGCTATTCAGAGGGACTTTCATAGACTGGGAAATGGACCAGCAAATCTCAGGAAGTTCAGTGAAGAGAGGTGCCAAGTCCTACACCTGGGGAAGTGTACTACCCTATGCACGAGTAGAGGCTGTGGTCCTACTGCCAGGAAATCAGCTTTGCAATATGGGGGTTCTGCATACAGCAAGTTGAACATGAAGCAACAAATGTGCCCTTGCAGAAAATAAGGCCAACAGTATACTGTGTTGGATTAGGAAGAGCATTGCCAGCAGATTGAGGGAGGTGATCCTTCTCTTCAGCCTTGCTAAGACCACATTTGTAGTGCTTTGTCCAGTTCTGGACCCCCCAGTGCAAGAAAGGCATGGACATACTGGAGTAAGTGCGGTGAAGGGCCACAAAGACGAGTAAAGGTTTATGGATTGACTTGAGAGAACATGTTGAGAGATACTCAGGCTGAAACTCTTCAGCCTGGAGAAGAGAGGGCTTGGACTGGATTGTGTCAATGTGTATAAACAAACAATGTGTATAAATGGGAATGAAGAGAGTCAGGCTCTTTTCATGGATGCCCAGTGAAACAACAAAAGGCAATGGACACAAGCTGAAGTTCCATTTGAACTCAAGAAAACTTTTTCTTACTGTGAGAGTCGTCAAATTCTGGAACAGTTTGCCTGGGGACATTACAGGGTCTCTATCTTTGGAGATACCTACGTTTGGCTGGAGATAGTCTCTGGTAACCCGCTGTAATTCACCCTGCTCTGAGGAGGGGAATGGTCTAGAGCATCTCAGAGGTCCTTTCCACTCTCAGTCTTCAGGGATTCTCTGAATTGACTGAGTACACAAGAGCAGTGAAATGATGTTGGGATTCAATGTAGGTGAGAAAAGAGTTTGTTGTAGGTTTGTTAAACGTTGTATTGTAGTAGTAGGTACAGCTGCTTCTGGTTGAATGTATTGGCATTGTCCACTAATCCTATTGTAAAACCTTACAATATTGTTACTTTTCAAGGTTTGTCTAAGAGAGCAGATGTTACTAAGGAATGGTAAAACCTTACAATAGTGTTACTTTTCAAGGTTTGTCTAAGAGAGCAGATGTTACTGGAGAATGGTTTGTTACTAATTTTCTGTGAGTTTATATTTGTTTTGTGCCAAGAGTCTCATTTTGTGCTCCCATTGGTAACTGGAAGCTGAAAACCTCTCAGTTGCCTGCTTATGTAGCAGAAGTGTCCATAGAAAGACTTGGTCTGGATTACTGGCTGTACACTGTGAGTGCAATTTACAGTTTTTATTTGCCAGTGAGATTAGAACGAGAACACACTCTTCTGGTCAGAGTGAGTGCAGGCCACTTCATTTCACAGGATATGCTTGATGAAGTCTGAGGTGTCATGGAATTTTTGACCAGTATCTGGAAGCACAACAGCACTGAGATTAGGCGTAGTTGTAAAGATCTGCATTTACTCGAGTGTGCCAGATGCTGTCTGTGACTGGCTACATTTCAGGAGTTGTGGAGATGTTGGCAGTGGTTTGTCCTTGGTTATGCTGCTCTGTGAGAGAAGTTATTAGAGCAAGGTGTACAACTCTCCTCCATATGACAAAGTCATATTAGAGGGTTAAAAGGCCCCAAATACAGAGCTTTGAAATGCTAATTACACTTACATTGTGTATCCTAGAAGAGATTCGATTGCAGGGTTGTTACCAGCACTTCATAGGCTTTCTTATACATTTTTGGAAGACTGTTCAAATGGGAACAATGGTACTCAAAGCTGTTGAATTAAGCTGAAACGACTGGGAAGATTTTTGACAGATAAAGAAGCAATTTTATGGAATGACTCTGGGCCAGAGGCAAGCTGCATTTCAAACAAGCCAGCTGTTAAGCTCTGTTAACTGCTGTTGGCCTTTCAAAGAATCGGGTGTTTGTGATCTGTGGTCAATCCACTGCTGACTGTAGATAGTAAAATATGGAGTGTGACAGTAGCAATTGAAATCTATTTACTTGGAGAGCCAATCTTTTCTGCAGTTGCTTTGTTCCCAGTGGTGATCCAAGCAATGGTACCGTGTGACTGAGTATTATCATAGCCCAGAGTGAGATGAGATTCTTTGGGACCAGGAATATGTATCCCATTTGCAGTTTGTGAAGTCTTTCTTTGGACAATGTTGTGACTCTGAAAATGGCTTTGGGGAGCTGCACATGAACAAAGGGAATATGAATTCTTGTCATGATAGTATAGCTTAACAATCTTATGTAGGCGGGCAGTATGGAGTATGAAACTGCTGTTATCTTTTTATATGGTCTTATTGACACCATTCCAGATGATGTTCAAATCCATGTGCAACTCTTTGTGTCCACACTTCAGAAGGACTCAAAATAGCTGAAGGAAGAATCAGCTGAGGAAAACTTCAGCTATAGAATGACATCAGCTTAATGTACTTAGCTAATCAAAGAAGTAGGAAGTAATTGTTGTTACTTGATTGGTCTAGATATATCTGTGGGGGAAAGATTTCTGATAGAGCACCCTTTAATACAGTAGACAAAATGCACAGAAAGATGCAGAACCTGATGTCAGACCAATTTAGACTAGAAAAAAACCCCAGATATTTGAATGGTGGCATTACAGTTTTTTTTGTTTCTTGAAATCCTGCTGCATGAAGTTCACCACTCAACTGGAGGTAACTGCTGAAACAGGTGTTTTTTCCAGTACATGGAGTGTTTAAACCAGCAAAATTATTGTCTAGTCTCAAAGGACAGTTTATGATTATAGTACTGGTCTCAAAGTTCCTGGTACATGTACAGGAGTTTTCATATGGTGTCTTCAGTGGTCCCAGTGCTGAAAAGGTTCTGCCAGCCATTTGCATCATGTCACAAGCTATAGTCTGTTCCAGTGCTTCAGGATGGAAGAGAACATTGCATCTGAGAAAGCTTGTATAATATGTTTTCTGATGCAAACTGTCCCAGTGAGCCTTTCTTTGTATTTGAGGCTAGGAATCTAAAGCTGTCTTTGAGATTCAGAAAGGCATTGGGGAGAGGTGATCATGTTCTTAAAAGTGAAGGGTGCAGGCTGATTCCTTTTGTGTGCATTGTTAAAGAGATGAATTTCTAGATATCATTATACCAGAAGGGGTAAGGCTTTGCAGAAGTGCTCATCTTTTGTGGGCGGTGAGGGCCCCTTGGGGACCTGTCTCTTTGTGGGTGGTAAAACTCACTTAGCCATAAAAGTATTTTCCCACAGCTTGCTGCCTCCTTTTAAAAGAGGGGGGAGAAAAAAAAATTACCCATTACCCACGCTCCAGAGCGCAGAGGGGAGGCAGGGACCTGTGCGATCTGCTGTGCAGAGGGGTAGGAATCCTCAGTGGCCTGCCACATTTGTCTGTCATCTTTGAAGAGATTAGTCATGATTTTTGCTAATGTGTTTTTGGCAGGGGGAGAGGGAACCCAACACCACAAAGCAAACCCTAAGCCAGATTTGCTATGCCCAATATAGAATATTTTCATAGACATTTTTATAGCCACCCTGTCATAAAGATGGAGGAAATTCTTGCTATGGCAACATAATTATATGCTGTATAAGGGATCTGGTAAGAATGCTGTGTACTGATCTCCTGGTCCCTTTTGCAGGTAGATAGGATTGTACCATTGGATATTTTATTTATAATTGAGCATTAATATATCAATCTGTTATCACTTAATGCATACAAATCAAAGGTTGTGTAAGCTATTAGATTCTGCAGTAATAGTTTTCCCTCCACATTGTTAGTCAACTGGTGCTGTTAGTTTTATGCTTCTGGGCTGCTGACTTTCCTTGATTGTGAGGAAGGATGTAGGGGAAGATCTTGCAGGATTAGTGACAACTTGCTTGCTTCCTCAGAGTTACTTTTGACTTGTGGGTTTATCTTACCTGAGTATTTTACCTTAACATGAGCTGCACTAAGTTGTCCTCTGTGTGGAACCTGGAGGAGTTTTAGAACATGCCCTTGGCAAGGGCAGAGCCTAGAAAATAAATTTAGGCTTCAGACTTTCTCCAAAATATAAAGGCTGGATTTGTCAGTGCTTTTGGGTTGTTAAAAATGTGGAAAGTGTTAAGTGTTTTGCATGAGATGGGGAAGTTGTTGAAGAAAACTTAGCAAAGAAGCCAAACAGCATTTGTGCAGTAGGAAACACAGACTCTAATCAGGATGAAAGCACTAGGTAAGCTCATACCAGCTTTTTAACTGGTTGCCTCAGAACTCAAAAGTAAATGCAGACAGCAGGAGGTTTTGTACACTAGAAAATATAAACAGGATCCAGAGGGGGAGGTGTACCTCATACGTGTCCCTCCATGCCCTGTTTTGTTAAAATTAGTGTACCCACCATCTCTGGAATGTGGCTGAAGTGGGAATGGTCTCTGGTGTCTGCAGGAGCTTAGAGCTGGTTTTGAACTAAGCAGGAGCTGCAAGTTAGTGCTACTAAAGGAAGCTGTATTTTGCTTTCTTGAGTGGTAGGTTGACACACTCTCCTGTTGAGCGCAGTGTGGGCTGTAATCCAGAAGCCCTGGCAGGCAGGAGTTATTTTATTTCTGAGAGTTGAAAATCAGTGAGAGCTGTGATCAAGCCTCTACAAGTATAACAGCTCTGGACTCTGAGTTCCCTGGTAGCCTGGCTTCTGACTTCTACTCTTGTTGCTCTGGGAACTAGATTCACATCTCTTGCCCTTGCTTCAAGCGCTGCCCGAAACTCGGAACAATTTCAGCTATATCAATATGCTTCAACCCACCGGGTTTTACAGGAATGGGTGGGAAGGAATAGGTAGGTGTGGCTTATGGCCGATTAGATAACTTCAGGGCTGGCAGTAGAGCGTGGAAGAAGCTGTAGTGGCGGTCATAATTGCTTAGTTGTCTCAGCATCTTTGGGGGTGGCTAGAATGGTAGTGGTAGGTGGAAGTCATTCATGGATGGCAAGGGGGGAGTAATCCAAGAATCAAAAATGTTACTACCTTTGCTAAGAAAGAGTTAATGAGGATGGTTACACTACTAGTCCTGAGTTTTGAGCAGCAAGGGGGTCAATAGAAGTAGACCAGGTTCAGTAGTAGTTGAGATGGAAGGTATGCTGGAGAGGAAAAAGAATAGTGACTGCCAGGAGTTCATGTGGTACATTTTGAGAGCTAGAGATGAGAAGAACATATAGGGGATAAATGCATTTCCCCTTCTCACCCTAGACATCCAAACTGTGATCCAGAGTCTCTGACAAATTTAGCGATGCGAGAAGTTAATGCATATTTGTATTGTGAGAGGGAGGAAAGGAGCATACACGTTTACTGACAAATAGCAAGGGACAGAAATTGATATGAAAGAGGGCAAAATCGTAGAGGCAAGTGAAGTGCTTAGAAGGGCTGGGAACATGCTTGTGTCAGTTATGGGAACAATTTCAGGAGGGTAAGGGAAGGTTGAAAAGATAGAGGAAGTAATGCCACTTGGTAATTTTCTTACAAGCAGCTTAGATTCTGCGCAGAGACAAATGGAAGCTGGAGGAGGGGAGGATTTGAGGAATGAGTCAAAGGTAGCTGGGATTGCAGGCGTGGGTTTTAGTTAAGCTGGAGAAACACTTTGTCTTCTTTCAAACAATTGTTCGTATTAGCATTCATGGTGTGGGCATGCATGCACCCATCCATGTGATGTCTCCTGGTGTGCTGCACACAGATGCTGTTTGAGGATCTATCCTTTGGTTCATTACAGACCAACCGAGTCACATCTCAAGTCTTCTCTGAGGTGCCAGAATAGAAAAGTGTAGCGGAGGGAATTGGTCTGTTGGAAGTTTTCATTAGTGTTGTCTTCCAGTAAATGGTGGAATGGGTACTGGCATCAGGAGTGGGTCAGGCTCAAAATCTGGTGGGGAGGGTAGGAGGCAAAGATCCAACACATACATATATGTCCCCACAACACCATTATGAGGACACTGAAAAGCATAAACAAAATCCAAAACTACATTGCCAGAGTGGAAGGAAAAAAAGACACAGGAGAAAGAGGACTGAGGGGAGACAACAGTGTTTACAGACTGGAAATCTTAGCAAGATTAAGTAAGAGACAATGGCTGCTGATAAATGCTGGAAGACAGTAAGCTGTGATGGAGAGTGACTCAGTAATAAAGTTTAGAGAAAGATCTCATAGGCCAAATGGAATGAGCTGATTTGCAAAGATTTTGAAAGGTAAGGTGAGAAAGCATTTTGCTGAGGACTTCATTGGATTCTGTATGTGGAAGTCATGTAAGTTACGCAAGGGGAGCGTATTTCTATCTTTTCTTGGTTCAGCTTGGCTGTCGAGGGTCCATGGAAGAATCCTCCTTCATGGGTATGTGAATGTCTGTTGACACAAGAAACAGTGAACGCTGAAGGCAAAGCCCTATCATAACTTCTCTACTTGCAAAGAAACTAGCTGTAACTGGATGTTGGTCTCCCTGATCAGTCCTGGGATTTTAGTGAGCTACTGCTTAACTTGTGCTGACTTGTGAGGCATAATAAGATTGTCATTTGGGGCTGTAATTCTACACTGAATCCTAGGACTGAGAGGCTGGCTTGGAGTATTCATCATCATCTAGAATGCTGGTTTTTTGATCTGGTAGGAGCTGGACCTCTGACTCTGCTGCTGTGAGGATGAGACTGTGGAATACTTCGCCACAGTTCCTTCTTAATTTGTGACCTCTACCCTCCAGTAAAGCATGGCTTGCTCCAAATCTTGATTGTGTATAATTTAAAATTTTACCATAAACTAATAAATTGTGATTGCCCTATTTTCACAGTAAGAATTTCCCTCCACTTTTGCTTGTAAATGCTGTATAGAATAGCTGTGGTGGTTATTTTGTACAGCAGCTTCTTGGGCAGGTCTACTTAGGACTTTCTGGAAGCATTATGAGCTATTTCAAGATGGATTAAGGTCAAGTCTGCCCTAAAAAAGAAATAAAACCTATCTAAGTATCCATTTGTTGTGCAGTGCAAGGCCTGCATGCTGAGTAGCTAAGAAGTCCTTCTGCTGCCTTAGTTTTTCTGGATGTGGCTTTGAGTTTGACTTTTAACACTTCTTAAAAATAATGGGATAAGGTGTTAGTCTCTTTTCATCTTGTAGTCAGTTTTGTAATTGCAGTGGATTGGTTCTGTCTGGATTGAACTGAGCTGTGGCACCAATTTACAGAAGTCACTGCAAGGCTGTGAGTTTGGCTCAACTTCTTGGTGGAATTCTGACTTCTGGGACCTCTGATGCTGTGTCACTGTTCCAAATGTTGCATGGTTACTTTAATGTTGTTACACGTGGTCTGTCAAGGTGTGGACTGACATGCTGTGTCAGTCTTGCTCTGCATAGTCTGGGATCTGGGTCACTCCTTGAGCTTGAATCTCTGCGCTCTCCAAACAGAGATCCCTGCACACTCGCTGGCGTGCTACAACCTGCTTTGTGCATTAAAGCTTGTGGCAATAAGGAATGAGTCCTGTTTCCATTGCTGTCATCTAGATCATCACCCTCAAATCTTCTTTCATGTCAAAGTGTTCAGAACATTACAATAGTGAAGTACTTTATTTGCTGTAAGTTTCTTTTACTTTGTTCTATTTGAGGTGGAGCAATGTGGTCTCCTCATTATGTTCTTTCAGCCTAGGCTTCTCCTTTCCATCTCACCATGCTTTAAATTTAAACTGCCTTCACATGAGTTAAACTACTGCTAGATTTGGTGTTTTCTCAGCTTGCTTGTTTCTGCTTGAGTTTGGCTATGTCTCTGTTCACCACTTTACCCAGCAAACAGCAAGTATGGCTGCTTACTTTTTAGTTCCTGTCCTGCCTTCTCTTCTTCTTGCTCTTTAGAATGGGGATACTTTGTAAATTGTTCCCTTTGGTGACGCCTTTCCAGCTTTGTATTTTTGTATTGTGTTGTTAAAGCTGTATTCTAGCATAAACCTACACAAGGTTAATATCTATTTCCTTTGCACACATGGTGATTACAGGACACTCATGGGTCTGAGAAGAAGCTCTTAATGAGTACGTTAAAATATATTTTACAACTTTTGCTTGCCAGCTCCTCATTTTCCCTAAGACACTTTGTTGTTTACTACATGGAATTTATTTAATTGTCAGGACTCCCTCCTAGATTAATGGAGGTGCATTTTGCTCAGAGAGCATGTCACTTCATCTTAACCTGCCTAGATGAGTACAAATTCAGAACACATAAATATTTCCTCAAGTGGGCTGCCCTGCACAGAATATTATTCCTGTAAAAATCCACCACTGAGCATGTTTAGCTAGTGCTCTGTATTGTGACGGTAGCTCCATCTCTGTCACTAAGCTGACACAGCGTTTTCATTGTGAGTTTGGATGCGCAGGGCTTGTGCTGTAATACAACAATCCTGAAATGTGTTTAAGGATAGTAATAACTTTCGCAAGTCTTCCATTCATTGGCAAGTACAAGCCTTTGAATGTGTTTTGTGCTTGGCGCTTTTATTAATACCATGTACTGCTGTTTCCACAATGAAAAGTGAGTGGCTCCAGTGTGGAAGCTTGTTGTACTGATACACAGTTAAATCTCCAGAATTCAAACCCTTCCAGGGAACATACTGCTTCTTGGATTAGTGAAAGTTTGTATTTTTGCAATGTGGTGGTCGATAAAGCATACGTGTGCTCTACAAAGATACTGCTGAGGTTTTTTTCTCTGCTGCAGATGGGTGTTTTGGCATAAGACATGCACATTTCAAGTTGTGCTAAGCACACATTCTTGCAGTAAGAGCTGCAGAGGCGGTAGTAGGAATTTGGCTTGCTGATTTGTTTGGATTAATAGGATTTCATGTCGTTAAAAATGCACACTCACAATGGAAAAGGCTTTTCTGTGTAAAGCAGTTTGACTTGTTATTTTTGCATCTATTCTACATCTGTCTGTTGGCATAGCTATATTGGTTAGATGGGAGTGCTGTTACAATATTATTTGAGCCTCTTAGGAAGAGGAATTACTTTGTGTGAACTAAAACTTGGCCACGCTAACTTAGGAGCTATGGAATTGATGAGAAAGTATAACCTGCATGGAATATGGGCTGGAGTTGGCAATGGTCTTTGCAAACAGTCTCTATAACAAGAAATTGCAAGACCTCTGAATTATCTAAAACTGTATGCAACAGTTTTGGCAAGGCTGGATTAGTCAGATATGTGTTAGCATCTATGTTAGATGAGTGAGCTGCAGTAGACCTCACAGACAGTGTGGTGTGGCACCTGTGGAGGACACAAGCATTAACCTTTGGGTGGTAAGGATATTCTGGTTAGGCAATGACAGCAACCCTCTGAAGGAGTTTTTTGTTGCTGCAGTGGAAATACTCCTCTGAATCCATACACTGCCAAACTAGAAAGATAACTTCTTCAATGGCTGTTGGAGGCAAAAGTGTCTTAATACCATACTGATTCAGTTTCTCAGTGCCTCTGTTACGAGCCGAGGCACTGCTCATGGAAAGGCAACTGTGTGGATATGCCAGTGGAACCTTACAAACTTTTTCTTTGGTAAAGAGAGCTGATGTTGGGATACAGACAGACAAATGGCCCTTAAAAGCCAGACATTCAGCTTTTTTGCTTTGACATACAGCAGCAATATTTGAGGACTGCCTACCCTGAGTCAGGTCACGCAATAAGCTCATTTGTACTGTGTGCTGGGAGAGCCATTTAGACAGGAGAGGGCAAGTCTGGGAAAGCAAATCTCTATTCCTGGTATGGCTGCTTGTGGAAGTTTGTCCTTTTGTTCTTTAGAAATGTGACAAAGAGATGGGAGCTCTGGAAACTCGAGAACTTAAGAGTCTGGTGCCTGCTTACAGCTACTTGGTGGAAGGATGCCCCCTTTGTCTAGTCTTTGCAAGACTCTCCATCTGCAGCAATTAGGATTAGCAGGCACATTTCATGCTCTGAAAAGTCAGAAAAGGAAAGAAGGAGTTTTACAAAAGGAAATGCCTGCCAGGCACAGATTTCACTCTGGTTTTGTGCAGAGAATAAACACAGATGTGAAGGTTAAAAAGCGGACTTCCAAAAGCATTTAATGAAGGGATTGGTAATGGTGCCAAGGGACTTTGTGATGGGAGACAGCAGAGGCATCTCGAGTTGCAGAGTAAGCAGAGGGAGGAACCCCAGACACACAGAGCACAGATTAGGTATTGAGACCGTCCTAGTTCACATTCCCAGGGATTTCGTTGAATTCTGGCAGGAGAGATACGGCATTTTGATTTGGAGAGTCACCTACTATTTCTGGAAATTTACAGGGAAGCAGGGCTGTGAACATGCCTGTATGTGTGGGTTCAGAGGTGAAGGAAGTGAATACACATTACTTTAGAGACTGCAGAGTTCAGCTCTCTTCTGCCTTTTCGTCTAGCAATGTGTCTTGGCCTTGTTAACTGCTCCCCCACCCTCACACCCCCACCCCCATTAATTCATAAAACCACTTTTCTTTTGCAGCATCAGTTGCTTGGGAGCAGATTTCAAATATATTATCTTACTGCTTTTTTAGTGATGTGGACCTCCAGATGCAGAAATGCCTGTCATGCAAATTATTGTTTTTCCTCACACTGGCAAGATAAAGTTGTCTTTATTTCCCCAGTATTTTTCAGTAAGTAGATTTCAGACTCCCATTCCAGGACAGTAGCTCGATGGCAGTTATAGCTGGTTTTGTAAGTATCAGAGGATTTTATAACAGAAATTATGAAGAAAGTGTACATCCCTTTCTCCAACCATTTACTCATTGTTTTATGTTAGGATTTCTTTATGCATACAGACAAATCGTATAAAAGGCTGTAAGTATGCAGAAAAGGTCAAACCAAAACATTAGTTAAACTAAATGCAGATTGGAATGTATTTTTAGTCCTTGAATATTTTCCCTAAAAGGCTATACTGAAGGAAACATGTTTTACTGCCTGAATCATATGGTAGTGTGAGGCATGCTTTTAACACATGCCTCTATCACATGGAAATACAGAAAGGATCTCAAAACAAGTTTAACACCTCCAGCAGTTTGCTGATAGGAGGACTCCAGCTTTGACTACCCTTCCAAGCAAGGGGTCTAAATGAAAAAAGAGGGAGCTTCTTTGACCACCCACTTCTCAAGCAACTTGCAGATAGTTTCAGCCAAGGTGAATAGGTGTTTCTTTTATATCTGTAACCTTTTCCTTCCAAACTCTTTCAATGATACAGCATCTCAATTTGCAGGAGGATTTCTTTTGACTTGTCTAGCCCCATGACATTTATTTTTACCTGAGGGCTTCATGGAGCACCTCCATCTCTTTACATGGCATTCCAATACTGTATCCAGCATCAGAATTCCAGGAGTTTCATGATGGTCCCTAAACAAGTGGCGTTTTGCTCTTTTAAATGTGTATGCATGTGTACTGTTACATAGTGTAAAGTTGTAGTGTAGTGGAGCCTTCCCAGGGAACTTTCCATCCACTGCAGCTAAAAGTATCATAAATGACTAATGAGAACACAAACAGCTGAGCCTGAACAGTCCTTGTTCATAAGGATTTTCTTATAAAGAAGACAATAACATTTAACAGCTTCATTCGAGTTGTGCAGATGTAAGAGCAGCACTAAGACTTGCAGCTCTGCTTCTTTTGCAAGTAGGATTTTCAGTCTGATAAATTGTACTTACTCCCCGGCAAGAATGAGCTCTTCAACTGTGCATAAGCTAAATAATTACATATCCTTAACAACATACAACTGTTACTTTCTGTTCAGTTGCCAAAATCAATATCTCACTTGTCTCATTCATTGTTTCTCCTTTCTAGCAGTTATTGAGCACTTACGTTGCTCTCAACTCATCTCTAAGGTGAGGTGTGAGTAAGATACTCTGGTCTGCCCATGGTTCAGATGGTATGTCTCTGTGTTTTGTTGTGTTTTGGTTTTTTGTTTTTTTTTTTCCTTTTGAGAAATTATGAGAGATTATGAATCTTGCAGATAAAAGTATGCAGATATTGTTTAAATCCTGTCAGACTTTCATATTGGCAATGCTGTACTTGAGGTGCTGATTGGTAGTGATTTGGGAGGTAGAAGGAAGGAATTCTGTGATTCTGTGTATTCCTCACTGTTTGTTTGGGATTTTTTTCTATTCAGCAGTGCCCATCTGATATTGGATGGTTGAAGAAAGTTCTTGTCAAGTGGGAGATTTAGACCATGTTCTGTCGCTTAACAGAAGCTGAGAGGGTTGATGTAGCTACAGCAAGGAAACGAAACTGCGTGTTCTTTATTGGTCACCCTGAGTAGGATGAGGACTTCCTAAACAGAGACATTTGCTTGCTCCAATGTGTTATGTGCAAAGGCTGTGATAAGATACTATATTTTCACCTAGTACAGAATTTTCCTCATGCTGTATTCTGTGCAAATATTACTGGCTCAACTTTTGCTCTTTCAGGAAACTCTCTGTGCTGTTGCATATCTGATTTTCAAACTCTCACGTGTAGCAGGGTGACATGAGCAGGGGGCTCTCTATCGAGTGAACAGCAACAGTGTCAATTCTCTTAAGGAGAAGAATTGCCAACCTGCTTGGTGAGATGCAAACAATGCAGATAAGAGAGGATGCATTTGAAAAGGATCTTGATGTCTTTTAGCTTTCCTGAGGGAAAACTGGACTCTACCATCAAAGACAAATGCTTACTAGACACATTTCTCTATTAATTGTTAGATGATCAGACAAAGAAATAAAATATAGAAAGGTAAGATGTCAAGGAGCCATCATGAGTCTGTTGGAGGTGGAGGCTTTTGACAAAGCCTCTGTTCTGTTATTTTTTGTTTGTTGCAAATTAACCGGTTTCCTTTTGAAGTCTAAAACCTGTGGCTGAAAAATTTCCTTTCCTTATTGATGTTTGCATTGTTCTCAATGTGAGTGGGCCCCTTGGGCACTTGACTGGCTCCTATTAGGGTGGTCATCTTCACTTACCTACAGCTGAGCCCTGCTCCAATTCCCATAGCTGATAGGACTGTGGAACTCAGCATGCTAAGTATTGCCCCTTTTAAAAGGAAATTTTGCAGTAGGAATGAACACGAATGGGAAATTACGTTTCTTATTATTTTGTACATCTGGAATAAAGAAGAATAATAGCCTTTTGAAGGTTAGCCTTCAGAGAGCATAGACTCTTGGAGGCTTTCTCAGTTAACATTGAATCTAAGATCCTTTCAGTGCTTAGCATGTGATGAACTATTCTTAGTAGCATTTTGTGCATCCATTCATGAAAATAATTTTGCCTGCGTCCTATTTACAGCTTGCTTGTACATTGAAGAACAAGCAGAGCAAATGTTTGAAAATACCAGGTTGCCCTGTGTACTGTTTCTACAGCATTAGCCCAGTTTTAGATAGTTGTCCACTTGTCCGCTTCAAAGGCTGTGTCTTTGAGGTAGCTTGGAATAGAGATTTGCTGGGACTTGCCAAATTCACATTCAGGATTTAATATATTTACTGTGATCAAAAGCAGTCCCCCAAACCACGTTGTCCCATAAAATACTTGGGGGTTAGAGATGTGTAAGAACGTGTTGCATTTCCCCTAGACTTCAGTAATCATCTTGGCTGAATTCAAATTGTTTCAGAACTGGTTGGGAGAATCTGGTGTATTCTTGCAACGAACAGTCTTATACTTGGCTTGTTAAATAGTTTTGTTCTGTGTTATGGGCTTCCTGGAGCCTGGATTGTAGTAAATCTAGAACAAGTAAATGTAAAACTCATCAGCTTTGATAGATCCTTACTACAAGTGTAGGACAACCTCAGTATCAGCTACAGTTAGAAACAGTTTCATAAAGAGGTAATTAGTTATCAAAAGTACTCGTGCTTAGAGATGCAAGTACTAATCTAAGGGGAATTTTATACCTGGGCCTAATCACTCCCTCAGACTGAGTCACAAATTAGCTAAGAGGATTCTCCAGCTTCCTCAAACTTATCTGTAAGCATCTTAATAAATTTTTCTCTTATTACAAGGAGACCTGCGAGACACTAACAAATTAAGACTAAAGGATCTAGTCTAGAAAAAAATTTGAGCTCTGGTTTCTCTTAAATACATGGAAACGAAATTCCCATACTATGTAGATGATTCATGTTCCCAAAACTTGTAGCCCAAAACCTGTCTAGCTCTAGAGTGTTAGTTGTTCTTCTGAGAGTTTGATAGTAGTAATCTGAACTTAGCCTGCTTTTCACTGAGGGAGTACTGGAGTGCCATGGGAAGTGGTTTTGCACCCCTTTTTTCCCTTTCAGTCTAGACTCAGACATTGGCTTGCATGGCTTGATTCATAAATGAGCAATAGTTGACTGGCAAAGGTTCGTTTCTCCATATGCCAAGATACACTGGATCCTCTGAGGAGGTTGAGACTGATGGATAAATATCTGTCACGTGTAGGTGGCCTATAAGAAAAGATTTGAGGGGTTTTTTTTAAGTTTTTGTTAAGACTTCCCCCCCACACACACTCTTTAAACTCTTTTGTCATGTGCTGAGTGGGGGTGGATAGAGTTCGGGGTGGTGGAGGGAAAAAAGGGGGGCTGCTGAAAGCATTTATCTTCGTTTCTGCCATCACCCAGTGTTTATTACGCAGTGATAGACAGACGCAGGAAAGCTGCCAATCAAACCTACGTTCATAGCATTTCAATTGGCCCTTGCTTTGGATTTCAGCATTTTGAAATCTACATCATCTCTGCAGTAAAAGGTTGTTCTGTTCATGAGGATGACAAGCCCGAGACCCTTGGGTACCCACTGCAGTCACCTGTGATCCCATCAAACAGTGGAAGACCAGGAATCAGGACTGGCAGCTGCTTGTAAGAGCTGATCTGTTGCTGCCCAAATTTAAGAAGCTGAAGTGTGTTGTTTGCCTCCAAGTTACATATATGACAACTTGAGAAGCTACAGCACCTTCTGCTCTCATCCAGGCTGAAAGCCTGACTGGGCAAAGCCAGCTGAGAATGAGTTCTCATGCTGCGTGGTGAAAAAAAGCTTTGTAGTGAGGATTTTAACTTTCCTAGTCTTTCAGCTGTGGTCTCAAATATTTCCTGTAAACCAAAGAGGACAACACAGGTTAGGATAGCATAGTTCTGTGCTAGGGGGTATTTTCCTCCCTAAATTCATTGTCTGAAATGTTTACATGCTTTTAATCATTTTTACTGTAGGACAGTGCATGTGTGCATGTGGGAGGCATCTGGCAGGACTTGTGATACAAATGTTATTCTACTTTGTTATATGTATATAGACATAATTTAATAATTTCACTCCTCAATTATGTAATTAGTATAAGTAGAGATAATTACTTAATAAAAGATGTGCATCATGGATTTCTGATTAGTGGTAGGTACACTGGTTTGAAGCCTTTGAGAAATGGGGCAAATTTTTCTGAACATGCACTTTTTGCATTGAGAACTGTGTTGCCTGTGTCCTAATCTCTTTGATAAAGGTATCTGTTACCCAAAGCATTAGCATTACATGATAGGTGTATTTCTGAGCTTTCTCTAGAACCAAAAATCAGGACTCAAGCGGCTTTCTTGATGTATTTATTTATCAGCACCAATTTAGAATTTACTTACTTACTTTGCCCTGCCCACCTTATTCTTTGCATTGCTGAGAAAGCAAAAAAACAGTTGGTATGTTTGTGTTTTCAGGCTTTTTTTCTTTCCCAAGTCAGAGTGGTCTTTAGGGTTTTGATAAGAAAACTAACTATCCAGCCACCATACTTTCTTCATCTTCCTTCACATTTACTAGTTCTTAGCAAGCTCTTATCTCTCTGCCCAGGTGTCTGGCAGAATTGTCAAAGTGATGTCTCTTCGGCTATTGCTGCTGTGGCTGTGTATAGTCCTGAGCTAACCCTTCTGGGAGAGTGAAGATACTGACTTTTCTGTGTGCTTCCCACTGGAGAAAGAGCAGACATGCAGAAATCCAGGCTACACAGACACTGGAGGCTTTGCTATTAATCATTTGTGCTTGGGAGTGATCTTGTTATGCTCTCCCTTATCAAATTCTATTACCTTGAGTTTCTCTGGTTGTCAGAATGCGTGTTTAGTACATGGGCTGCGTGCCCATGCAGGCCTTAGAGACTGCAAATAGCATGAGATTTTTGACTGTAGTACTGCTATTGGAGATCTGTCTCTTGTCTCCATTTGTCTCCCTGGGAATCACATTTAATGCATCTGAGCTTTCTCAAATGTATGCTGACTTTAGTTACCAGTAGCTGCTACTTTCTGCCAGGAAAAATAGGTTCTTTATGATAGTTTCTGAAGAATTATGCTTAGCCTTCTGCTTTGGGCAGTTGCCTAAATCCTTGGGCAGTTAGCAAGGGTCATGGCATTTGCCTGGAGTCAGAGCAGCCCTTGCCTGCTCTAGATTGGGCCATACAGAGCAGCAAAGGGCCAGCTCCTAGGTCTCCCAGGTCAATATTTTGTTACAACCCTTACTGTGTGACAAATACTGTAAGCAACCTGTATCTTCTGAGTGAAGTTTATAGTAGGAGCAGTGATTATATCCACAAATGTGTGTAATTTGCCAGGGCAATGCTTTTCCTCAGTTTGTATTCTGATCTGCCTTCATAACTATACTAGGCAATTTTGGGTCTGTGGAAATACAGCTTCACTGCTCTTGATAAGTAGAATGCATTTGCACCAAATGAATTGATTAGGATTTCTCTCTTGTGTTTCTGGGCAAGTCTTATCTCTTATCAACTTTATTTTCTTTCAGAAATGTGTTGCAGGGAGATGCTTTCCTATTAATTTCCTGTACTCTGTGCCTTATTGAGGATGTGCTGTGATTTCTGTAAATAAGATTTCTTTAAGAATCTAGAGTTTTGAGTATTGGATTTTGAAAGGTTTTCTGTGGTTTTGTCTCCCCAGCTGTTTTCTGGTTAATCTTGTAGAGGTTAAATTGCTAATTATTTCCTCCTTTTCTATAGGTGCTGTGATTGGGGATGGACAGTCAGCTGTGGCCAGCAACATTGCCAACACTACGTACCGGCTCCAGTGGTGGGACTTCACTAAGTTTGATCTGCCTGAAATCAGCAATGGTAAGCTGGAAGAGACACCAGTACCTTATTTCAAGTTTGTACTAACCAGAGGTGTGGTAAGCTCTAGGATCTTTCAAAGGCAGCTGTATGTTACAAGTCTTGTTTATTATGTCACACTGGGAACTGTAAAATGCGTAGTCTTTTGAGGAAGTTGACTGAAAGCTTACAGAGCTGTTCCCACTCTACCTTGTGTATTCTTGCAGTCAGCAAACCCATGTGTGAATAGGGCTTGCTTTTTGTAAGCCTCTTCATGGGGATATACCACTCTCTTAGAATTTTCTATTCAATGTCTTCGTTCTCTTACTAACAAGTTTCTAGAGCAATACTGTCTTTATATGTTTAAATTTGAACCTGCTAATGAACTGTCTGATTTCTCTAAGTTACTGACATTAGTGTGGGTTAAAGTGCTGCAATACATTTTGTGAATCAGGACTCTGGTCTGTTGCTTAGCATAGTTGTGCAAGCCCAAGGAAGTAGATGTGCCTTCTAGGCATTTGCAAAAGCAATGATTTGTCCTTTCTCAGGCAAAAGCTCCTTCTGAGTTAGGAATCTGAGCAATAGTGCTGATTTTTTTTTTATTTATTTTCTCTTTCACTTTGTGAAAATTAGACCATAGTTTCATGTTTGTTCTATGGCATAAGCTAGTTGTCACATTGGAAAAAACTTCCTTATGCAGGCACAAGCATGTTTGATACTTGCGGTCAGCTGATCAAAAAATGACATTTGCAGGGCTAAAACTAACTTGACTAGAAAAGGCTATTTTTAACCCAGAATAGTATCCTGATATAGCTTGTCGCACAGCTGCAGAATTGTTTGTGACAGCCTGGGATGAAGATAGGAGGTAGATATTCATGAATGTTTCTTTGCACAAGTGATTTTTAGCTAGGCCATCGCTGTGGTTATGTGAAAATCATTGCTTGATTTCCCAGCAAAAGCAGATTGGGTTCTACTTTAAGGGACTGACTTTTTTAGGGGGAATAGGAATTCTGTTTTCAGAGACTTTTGCTTTCACAGGTAGTCACTAGAATTGAGAAAAACTCTCACAATCCTAGCTCTGTGTGTTCTGCATTTCCAGAAACTGCATTTCTGGCAATAGATGTCTCGGTGGGTAGTGTCCTGCTGCTTAAAGAACCCACAAAAGGAGCACATGTGCTGACACTGTAGTAGGAGAGATGCAGAGAATTGAAATCGCACAAAGAATAGTTTTGACTGGAATGGAGTTTTAAACATCATCTTGTTTACTTCCCCTGCTATGAGCAGGAACATCATTCAATAGATCAGGTTGCTCAAATCTCCATCCACTCTGGCTGTTATGATTTAGCCCCATGCAGCCACTTGCTCACTTCCTGACCCCTCAGGATGGGGAGGACAAGCGGAAAAAGGTAAAACTCGAGGGTTGAAATAAGAACAGTTTAATAATTGAAATAAAGTTATTAATAGTAACAGTAGCAATAGTAGTAATGAAAAGGAGGGCAGGGGAGAGAGGGGAAGTGTGGGGTGGAGAATAAAGCCCAAGAAACACAAGCGATGCACAACCCACCACCTGCTGTGCAATGCCGAGCCCCAAACAGTGATTGGCCCTTCCTGGCCAGCTCCCCTAGTTTATAGACTGGGAATGATGTTCTGTGATATTGAAGATCCTTTAGCCGTTTGGTCACCCCTCCTAACCATGCTTGCTCCCAGCTTCTTGTGTGGATCAGTGCTCAAGGCAAAGTTTTGCCACATGGTGGCAATACTTTTGGTGGTCCTGCCAGGCTCTGGAACAGAATAAAGATGAAGTCAGAGGAGGAAGCAACTTAAATTCTTTGGGACTTCTCTGCAAGTTGTAGAGTGGTTGGAGAGTGCTTCAGCTGCTCATATTTTATTTTTTGGCCTCATGTGGCTGCTGAGAAGGCTGCTAATTAAAAAAAAAAAAAAAAAAAACAAAAAAACCCCAACAACATAAGATGTTTGTTTATAATTTATAAAATCCCATAGAAATTAAGAACCATCTGCTGCTCAATACATCAATCTTCTCCCTCTCCCCTACCAGGATGCTTTTATTCTGAAATAGCTTCCAATTAGCTGGAAATTGGATATGGTTTCTGTTGTCATTGTGCCCTTCTTATGGGCCACATTCCAGCTAGAAATCATCCCCAGCCCTTCCGACTCCCCATGCTGTGCTTCATAGTACTTGGCTTGTCCATCTTGTCTTATAAACATTTGGAAATGTTCATTTTTATTCTTCTTTTATATGCCAAGCCCAATCCTGACATTTCTAGTCTATTAACCTTATCTCCTTCTCCTAAGGTCTAGTAGGGATGTATGAAGATGTAGCAGCTGTTCTTGTATTAAACCAGGTATTCACCAGCTTGCCTAGGCACAGAACAAAGGCAAATTGCAAGTTTGCTAAGGTGCATGACTTAGTAGAGCATGGTGCTAAGAACTTCGAGGTTGTGGGTTCAATCCCCATGTGGGCCATTCACTTAAGAGTTGGGCTTGGTGATCCTTGTGGGTCCCTTCCAACTCAGAAGGTTCTGTGATTCTCATATTCTCCAATGAGTAACAGAGGAGTGGTGGGTTGGACAAGTTTTTTGTGATTCTTCATGATATTGAAAATAAACTATTTTCCCAGTAAAGCATGTGACTTCAGTACTCCTCTTTCTCCTCCCGTTGTTTCCTATAAATCAGAGGTGGTCCTGTGAGATAATCTGCTTACACAGAGGGAGC
Organism: Dasyornis broadbenti; assembly: GCA_013397935.1. Classification (NCBI taxonomy): domain Eukaryota; kingdom Metazoa; phylum Chordata; class Aves; order Passeriformes; family Dasyornithidae; genus Dasyornis; species Dasyornis broadbenti. The sequence goes on along the minus strand of VZRN01004247.1, from coordinate 1,547,530 downwards.
TATTGCACCTCATAGGACTGGCTTGAGCCACAAGTGGTTTGGGAGTTCAGGCAGATGAAATGATGCAGCTGAAGTTTGGGACTGCCTGCCAGCTCCTCTCTCCATCAAAGAAATTATTCTGTGGCCAGCCTCCATTTCTGAGCAGCTCTTCTTCCTGTAACAGTTAAACAAAGAAAAGATAGCTTGGAAGTAGGATGTTTTCCACTGAAGCGGATGCATCTGAGTAAGTGACAGCAGCGTGATTAGTGCAGTCCTTTGATCTCAGTGTCTGGGCCCCAACACCCTTGGAAGCCTTGGTCTCAGGATGCAGCTCCACAGCAGCAATCTCACTGATGCTCAGTCCAGCAGGAGCACACAAAAGCGCATCCTGGCAGTCCTGGGAAAATCGCTGCGCAGGGACTTGTGGAATTTTAGTCTCAGCCCTGTCTTTCTCTATTAATTACAAAATGGAAAATGATAGTTTCAGATTTCTTCTTTCCTTTTGCCAGTTTTGCTTTTAATAGCTCTGAAATAAACATGACCCGGTCTTATATTGAAATTGTCAGTCATATCAGCATTGGGGCGGAGAATTTATTTGACAGCAGAGACAATGCTATTTCTGCATTTTTTTAATATTCTCCTAGTGAGTGTTGCATATCTTAAAATTCCTGCAACTAAGTATTGAAAACAGTGTAGAATATAGGTTTTCCACACTAAAATATTGGAAGACTTTCTCTCTTGTTTATATTTTTTGAATATAATTTCTCTCATGCTACTCACTACTCATAATTTAAATTTCTTGCCAATTTCTAGTGTAGAGCTGGTCTCATTTAGGAATCAGGAATTTGTCCTGTTCTAACACTGGTTGGGGTCTTGAGGAAGGTGATATGATCAATACTTACTGATCCACAGTGGAATGCAGAATAACTTAAAAGAAGAAAAAAGAATAATGCTAAATAATTTTTTAAGTAGGAGCAGCTGTTAAGAGAGTGCCATCTTTAAGGGTGGCAAGGAGTGGATGGTGTGTCCAGCGCAGTTTTCCTTTGGCAAACAGTGCTATTGCTGCTGGCATTCCAGGCCTTTCCAGCTTCAAGCATAATTAATGTTGTAGGTGTAAGCACTCCAAGTTGGCACAACAGCTTGATTAATTTGTTCTCTGATGTTTCTTTTGATCTGTTCTGTCAGTTCTTTGGTTGTATTAATGACAAAAGAAAATAAGAGATGAAAGGCCAGCCTTGTTGAAAATAGTTTTCCAAAAATAGCCATAATTTTCGCCCTAAAATCTCCTGTATTGGCTTCATCTTCATAGATCGGGCCGCAGGCTCAAAGAAATCAAATAGCCACTGGCTTTGACAAGTGCGTGGGTATGTTTATCTTTCCGGTATCTTTAGAACCTTTGTAAATGCTGTCCTTAAAATGAAACCTTGCTGAGACTTCCACCTTTCGCATTTAGACTTTTTCTGATTGCACAGTAGGCTCTCTTGGTTCCAGACATAGGTGCTTACCGGAGTTCTCAGCCTTCGTAAATGAAGGAAGAGCAAAGAACCATAATGCCAGTGTGAATCAGGTAATGAAAGACTGAAATAAATGGCACTCTTTCCTGTTAAGCACAACTTGTATCTGTAATGCTTTATGTTCCTGGCACACATCAAGGTGAAAAGATAGTTCTCTTGTGACAGGAAAGCTCACATATTACGTTTTGCTAAGAGACATTCACCATATGCAACAAACTTTAAAACCAAAATTATATCCATTCATGTTGGTCATCATTGTGGACTGCTCACCAAAAACCTCTATGTTGTGCTGAAAGAGGAGCAAGTGGGGGTGGGATGGGGGAAATAAAAAATCCTGTATATAAAAAAATGAGTGAACACGTGCTATGTGATCGACTCTGGGTGACTGGTGATCCAAACCCAACGTTGTTTTAAAAAGACATGCAGTAAATGCTAGATGAGGAAGAGGTTTAGAGAAATGGAAATTTAAAAAATGGACATGGAACTGTGAGGATATGTACAAGACATGGCAATGTCCCCAAATCTGTAAATGGTACAGAAAAAATGCAAACATTTCTTACCTTGCAAAAATAATTTTAAAAAAAGTGTGGGATTCTTCTCTTAGGAATGTCTAAGTTTGCATTGGATGAAAAAACAACAAACTTCAAAAGCAGAGAAGAGACATGAATTCTATAGGCTGTGATTTTTCAGTACATACAGAAAAATCAGTATCTGTCCTCTCTAAAACTTCTTGTACCTGTTTGAATAACAGGAGTTCATCAGTACAGAAGAGTACCTGGGCTAAATAGGTCCTGTTTAGGACCTGTCACTAGACCTGTTGGAGCAAGTCCAGAGGAGGGCCGCAAAGATGATCAGAGGGCTGGAGACCCTCTACTATGAAGACAGGCTGAGAGAGCTGGTGTTGTTCAACCTGGAGAATAGAAAGCTTCAGGGAGTCTTTCAGTACTTTCAGTAAAGAGACCCTAGGGAAAAAAAAAAGAAATGGACTTTTGCTTCGGCAGATAATGATAGGACAAGGGAGACTGGTTTTAAACTAAAAGAAGGGAGATTTAGGTTGGATGTTAGGAGCAAATTCTTTTCTTGGAGGGTGGTGAGACACTGAAACAAATTGCCCACAGAAGCTGTTATGCCTCATCCCTGAAAATGCTCAAGGCCATGTGTGATAGGGCCCTGAGCAACCTGATCTTGTCCAAGGTGTCCCTGCCCATGGCAGGAGGGTTGTAACTATGTGGTCATAAAGGTCCCTTCCAGCTCCAACCATCCTAAGATTAAATGACACCTATGCCTGTGGTCTGAGGAAACAAGTCTATGATCTCTTTGCATCTAATCTTGTGCATCAAATGACAGTAATTAACAATATAGAGAAGCCATGGTTATCTCATGGAAACTGCAACCGGAGCCCAGAGGTGCAGGACAGACTTTGGTATCTTGAAGAATAGAGATGAGAGACAACAGCTCTTAAACCCCCCCAAAAAATGGACTGGACTATATATTTTTTTTTATCAATAATAAAAGTTTTTTGCAGGGTTGATAGTGGGGGTGTTTCATAGCTGTATCTCTAGGAAATACTCTGCATGTGTGTTATGTTTATTTGCTCTGTTTGTTGTCTTCTTACTTGGCTCTCTTAGGTAAAGTCTTGCGGCTGTGAGAGTTCCAATACTCACCTTTTTAGTATGTTCCCATTCCCTCATTTTTTTCTCCCAATTTTTTAGATCACTGCTGATTAGAGTACAACTACAAAGGAGCTGATGAGAAAGGACCCCTTAGCCAAGTAGACTAGCTCCCTGCTGCCTTAGGCAAGCACGTACTGTAGTTCCTAATATTCTGTCTTCTAATTGGTTAAATTGTTTGCTCCTTTCATGTCTGTTGAAAAGCCTGTTCTAGAATCTTGCTATTCTGGCTGAAACCTTCTAATCTCCATACTCAATACTTCTTTTACCCACTTACCTGTCAACATTATTTGTAGAAAATGGATGTTTTTCTGGCACTTACTTCCTGTATTTTTTGAAAATACAATATACAATTTCTTTTTT
>VZRN01004247.1:1481695-1543968 GCA_013397935.1 Dasyornis broadbenti | reverse complement strand
TTTTGGTGTTGGTGGTGGTATTTTTTGTTTGTTTGAACATAAAATATATGTTTCATTTTCCCCAGTCATCTTCTTTGCTGGACATGTTATCATTTAGGGTTTAATCATTCTTGAACATGGCTGGCCCAAACTGTACCCAGGGGTTCTGCATGTGGTCTCAGCACAAGCTTGTGTATCAGCACTGATATTTCTGCTGGAATTGTGCTCTCTAGTGCAATTTAGGATTGCTGTCACTTGCACTGTTACACTGGGTGATGGCTCAGTTTTTACTACAATAACCAAAGTTTTTTCTCGTTTTCAAGTTCCTGGGTAAAGCAGAAGTTTATAAATGTCAACACAATCTAGAATTCTTTCATATCCCTTCTGTTATGTCTCTGTGTACTTCACTTCACTGTGTGGTCTGATCATGCTCTGTCAATGAAATTACCCAACTTTATCAAGAGGATTCATCAGCCAGCTCCACTGTGTGCCTAGCCCATTGATAGAGCTAATAAATAGGACTGATTTTGGAATGAGTCACTCATCAGGAATCCTTCCAGTTTGACTGGGATTACAGTAGTGCAACCTGTTGTCTTGTATCCTTTAGCTGGTTCGCAGTATATAATGCAGTTCTTGTGTTGATGCCCATCTTCTCTTGTGGTGACATAATGAGTATTTAAATGAAACCTAGATTTTTTTTTTAAAAGGGCACATTTTAATTCTATCTTTTTTAAAATTAAGCAGTATAGTCTTTAATCTTTATTTTCTTGTCTTTCTGTTCAACTAGCTTCAGACTAAGCACTAAGGAATTTTGTCATCTTTTGAACCACCTGTTCTTTAAGGGCCGTATGTATCTCATATACTGGTATTGCAGGCTTGATAGTGACTACAGTTATTTACCTTTTTCTGTTCAGTACCTTTCTGTTTATACTAGGCTGAAAATTACTGTTTTTAGCAGCTTCAAGACTGAAAAATTGGTTGAATAAATTTAGAGTACAGGTGTAGGTGGTTTGGTACAGAATGTAATTACATAGTCCACTTTTAATGCTCGTCTTCTTTTTCATCAGAGTTTCTTAAATGGAACAGTAGAAGTTGATACTCGGCCACAGAGGAAAGCAGTTCCCCGGAGAAATGTCTTTGAGACCAGAATAATTAAAGATGAGGTTCAGTGAATGCTTTAAATCAGCAATGCTGTAAGAAGGGCAGTCCTGTCTGCTTCCGTCTCATGTCTACTTTTTGTGCTGCTGCAAGCATCTATGCAGTCATGGGGTGTACTGGGTTGGGAAATTGTTCTGGCTAAAAAGTGACCTAGACAACAGTCAGTAATTTCTCAGTCATAGCAATTCCCTGATGCAACTTTCTTCCACACAGGTGTTGGAAACAAAGGGTAGGGTTTGTTGAAGTATTGAGTTACAGCCTTAATTTGATTTACAAGTTCAGACTTTCACAAATATGCACAAAGCATTCTTGGTACTATTAGTTTGTAAAACTAATAAGGAATCTAGACTAAGAGATGCCTTCATAAGTTCATTTGCAGTTTTAGCAGAGCATATTAAGACCTCTTCTGGGCTAGGCATAGTCTTATGGTTTAGAAGATAATTTCCAGACTGTAGAAATTGACAGTGTTCTACATGGTACTATAGCTTCAAGCATGTGAGATGGGGTATTCCATCTTCTAGCATGCAAACTATCTATATTGCATATGTGGGCTTTATTTATTTATTTCAATTTTTTTATAATTCTATACTCTTGAGGTTGAAAACACTAGAACTTGAAATTCCCTTATCCCAAAAATAGTGTATGCAGGTTCAGCTTCAGATCTCATGAGAAAGTGAAGTGCTTTTAGGTTAGGCTGGTAGAGTGGACATCACTCCAGCCATGTCTTACCAAGGCACCACTGAACTGTTGGTGTAGATGGTGCTAAAAAGGCTTTGCAACCTCACTGTGCTAGAGCTTGTGGTCTTCATATGCAAGGCACAAAGGGGAAAACACTTGCATGAGGCCACCCAGCAACTTGCCAGCAGGGATTAAAATAAAACTTTTGTTTTGTGGATTGCTGCTCACTACTGTTGGCTTAACAGTTACTTCACTGATTTGCATGAGTGTCTCAAATACTGTAGTAATTAAATGGAGGACTGGCTGGAGACATCTCTGCCCTTTCTCACTTACTTTATCCAAGATGGGTGTAAAAATCAGCTGTCAGAAATTAATGTCTGTATCTGCAGGGAGGAGTTTTTCACTCATCTCCTGTTTATTGGAGATGAGGAGAGCGGGAACTAGGCGCTCTGCAAGAGAAGGGGAAATGAATTAAGGTGTACTGTTTCTAATGAGACTGCTGCTGGAGTTTGTCAGTGTCATGATTTGAGACTTGTTTAAACTGTGCTGTCCTTTGCAAAGGATGCTGTTATGCTTAACAAAGGGAAGGGTTTGATAAAGTGCGATTGCTACTATTTCTTGGCTGAAGGCTTCAGGAGGTGAGTAAATTTAATTTCCTGGGCTCGTTGCAGTGTCTTATTTCTGTTTTGGAGCAAATTTTACATTAGTCAGGGTATTAACATTTCATAAACTTTTGGAGGAAGCTAAATGTCGAGTGCCTCTTGCATGTACTGTCCATTCTCCAATATTAAGTTTAAATCTTACTTCATTCTCTGTTCAACCTTAGTGCTTTAATCAGTATTCCTTTCTTTCTTTGCAGCCTCTGTGAATGTGCTTGTCCAAAACTGCAAGATTTACAATGATGCTAGCTGTGATATCTCTGCCGATGGGCAGCTGCTGGCAGCCTTCATTCCCAGCAGTCAAAGAGGCTTCCCTGATGAAGGAATACTGGCCGTATATTCTCTGGCACCTCATAACTTGGGCGAGATGCTTTACACAAAGCGATTTGGTAAGCATGCAGCAAGAAGTCAGGGTGGGTGGGGGTGTGAGAACCTCAGAACTTCAGCCTTCAGTAAGAAATCTAATAGCCTGAACATCAGTAATTGTAGCAACAGGAAAGACTTGATTGGCCTTCCAGCCCGCCACAGACACAGTACTGCTGGGGAGAGGCTTGTGGTGTGATCTGGGCAAGTAAGGTGCTGGCATGAGGAAGCTGCTAAAGAATAGTTTTTTATTCCTTTAAGGACCATTGTCTTAGTGACAGAACACTTGCAGCAAGGAAATATCTTGTAAAATTTGAAACTTGTGCAAGTCTCCTCATTATTCTCTACCCTTTATAAGAGTGAGATTAGTATGGCATACATTATGGGAATGCTGGAGGGGAATGGAAAAGAATGAAACATGGGGCAGGATGTCAACCTGTGAGAGAAATAACCCCTCTTCCCTTCATAGGACCTAATGCCATTTCGGTGAGCCTGTCTCCAATGGGCAGATATGTTATGGTGGGACTGGCTTCCCGACGTATCCTGTTGCACCCCACTACAGAACACATGGTTGCTCAAGTTTTCAGGCTGCAACAGCCCCATGGTGGAGAAACCTCTATGAGGGTGAGTATATGTGTTTTCTGTGTGTTTGGCTCCAGCCTAGTAGTTAGTTGCTGGATTATGGTAACAAACAGGTAGTGCGCTCCAGACCCACTGAATAATAAACATGTGAAGGAATTTATTACAGAGATATGCAAACATGGCAGGAGAATATAAATACAACAGAATTCTGAAACTTTTTTCTTGTCTCAAATATGATGATAAACAAATACATTCCATGCTGTGGAATACATTCCTAGGGCTAGATCATTCAGAGAACGTCCTAGGTTGTTTGTACTTTTTCGGGTAATATGCATCTTGATTGTGGTACTACAGTTGGCTTTGCTGAGGAAGAATATCAGCTGAGGCTTCAGGATCATTTTCTATCATTCCTAAAAGCAACTAATCTCTAGGACAGCAGCCACCAGCCATTGCAAGAAGGGTAGGAGCCAAGCTTCATATCATACCTGCAAACTGAAGTTGAGGCTTGCTATGCTTTTCCCAAACAGGCTTTTGCTGGCTATTTATTAGTGAGTTTTTAATGCATATGTAAGCATATTTTGGCAATGGAATTATCTTTATATTCTTCTGCTTTGTGGAACAGCTGTACCATTATCCACTCTGACTTGTTTAGTACCTGAGGGAAAACCTTCATCTTTTTGCTAACTGGCAGAGTTAAGAGAACATGTGTGTCTTGCTTTCTTCATCAGTGAAGCACAACAGCTGTTCAGTGATAGTTCAAGGTAGTAAAAGCAATGTCTAGTTGATAATGCACAAAGAGAGTTGAGGAGTCAGAAGTAAGTAATTTCTAAAGCTGAAATTTGAGTTGGATTCAAGTTCTAGGCCATATATTCAGGTGACTTTTTTTGGAGATGAAAAATAAATCTTCGGATTTTTCGCCTTGGGGGATAGTTTTACTGCAGTGGAATTCATTCCACGAGAAATCTTTTTTTCCTCTTTTTCCTCTAGAATATTTTCTTTTTTTAAAAGGCCTCTCTAAATATTACTTTTGGTAGAATTTTCCCAGTGTACAAGGGTTGCAGTGAGGCATTTGTCTAGTGACCTGACACTAGGGAGAGACTTGCCTCTGGTAGAAATTCCTTGATTCACCTTTTGATTCTGTAGTTGCTCTTCTGACAGTTCATGATTCAGAGAGTCATCTCAGCTGCCTCATTAGAATGAGCTACTTTATCAGCTGATTTAAAACTCTTGTTTATTGTCATCATCTGCTCAATGTTATAAGGCAAGGGAAGATTGATGATGAAGGTCCTTCTTTGGTGCACCAGTCAGCACTTTTTCAGACCTGTTTGTGAGCTACTGTTCTGGTACAGGCCTCTGAAAGTGAGAGACAGAAATTAAAATTTATTTACTAAAAAAACCCATGATTTGGTTTACAGGTACAATTGGTGAAAACTGTTGGATATAAGATCACAAAGTATATAGATTCAGCATCCTGTTAGATCATTTTAAAAATGTAGTTTCTTTTTCAGCTATTTTAAGTTCCTAGTGAAATGCATTTTTTCTTTTCTGCCAAAAGCTGGAGTAGCCCTTCCCACAGTCTTTTTACCATATTGTAATAAGTTAAGATAGAGAAGTCCTATTAGCGCAAATCACATATTTTCCTCTCATCTGTCCTTTACATTTCCTCTAAACTCCAGTTGCTATGGCTTCTAGCCCTCACTTTTGGAGACATTTTTTTGTAGCCAGCTAAATCAGCAAGCTCACTGTCTAAATGTTTCATTTATATTTCTTCATCTCCATGTCTTCAAATGCTTTTACCCCTGCTGTTAGTCACTATTTAGTGAAGTAATGCTTTGTATTCCTTAATCTTCTCTTGTAATTCAATCTTCCAGCTTTCATTTTATTTCTCTTTTGAATTCTCTCCAAAAAAACCCATCTTTTTTTTCTTTTTTCTTCTCCCCTCGTTCTGGGATATGTTTAAAATGTACATAATGTGATAAGCACAGTTATACCAGAAACCCACAGAGAGTAGGTTTCTTCTATTTCTTTTGGACAACAGCCTTTACTTATGCAGTCAGAAACCATCAGGATGGGGTCAGGTTTGGGGTGGGGGAGGGATTGCTGTTTTGGTGCATTGGAAATTTTGTACAGTTTTTTCCCACTCTTGCTTTTCAGACCTGCACCACATCACTACGCTTCTGTCTTTTTCATCTGCTGTAGTTCTGGATTTTTTTTCTCCAGATGGATTGCATGTATTCTAAAGGTTGCTTTTTTCGTCCTTCTTGCACATGTATTTATAGCTTCCAAAAACCTTTTCCCTACGTTTTAAAATCCATACAGTCTAGCAGGATTTGCTAACTATTTTGCTGTTTTCCCCTTTTCCACATCATGTTCAAAGATGTTTAAAATGTCTTATTTCTGACTGCTTTGGACTTGGAGCTTTATGCATGTGTGACAGGGTAGCTAGATCAGTTTGAATCCATTTGATTAAAGAACCTTCCTGTTGAGTAATGTTGAGTATTGTTCCAACATTTTGGTGTGCTGCCTGGTTGTCTTTGTGCAGTCCATAGGACCAAGCTTGGAAAGCATGCAGCTGTTAATTTCATAAATACTACTCTTCCATCTAGTTGTGAAAATTAGTGCACCAACTACAGGTATTTCTTCTGCTTTGAGTTTTGCAATAAGATTTCTTCATAAGTTTGTAATACTTTTCAAGACATGCAAAATGAAAAGAGAGTTTTAAGTAGGAAACTTTATCATATTCTTAGCACACTGCCCTTAGAGTGACTGATGTATTCATATTCAGTTGAGTAAAAATCTGTTAATAGCTTGGCCAGCATGCAGTACAAAAATGTTTAGGAAACCTTGTGAAACTGTATCCTTTAATATCTAATTTAATATGCACCTTTGAGAGAATCAGAAAGCATTTTTATTGCCTTTCCGCCAACAGCTTGTAATACAAAGCACTTGTTACTCAAACTCTTAATTAAGAATGAGTCAGAGCCATGTTTGAAGCAATATTTTGTGGCTGTTTTAATTATGCATTACTCCAAAACTCCCAAAAGAAATGCTAAATCACTTTTTTTGAGAATTTTTACAAGTTATTTGACAGTTGTTCCTTCCTTCCACTTGCCGTTGGATTTGCAGTCAATGAACTGGAAGAGTAGGACTTGGCAACATGGCCTCTAAGCCACTGCTGAGGAGTGAAATACAGTGATTATTTCTGATTCAAATTAACCCTTTCTCCACATCCTTAACTAGCAGTCAGTGGACTGCAGGGTTCTATTGCTTGGAGAGTTTTCCATCTTGCTGTTAAAATAGAGGTTTTGAAGATGCAGTTAATTAATTTTGTTACGTGAAACTTCAATGCATTTAATTGTACTAGAAATCCACTAGCTGTTGATGTAATTTTCCGAGAACTACATCACTGTTTGATTGTACTAAGGAGCATCCTGGTTATACAAGTATGCATTGTCTGTATACATCTTGCTCCTAATATTTCAGAGAGATTGGGTAGAGTTCACAACAGGTCAGGGCTGTCGTGATTTGACATTTACGAATTGTGTTCAGAAATAAAGTCATGAATTGTCATCAGATGTGGTAGTTGTGAGTTAGAGATTCATGCTTTTTCTGTTCACTCCCTTAAGATTGGCCTGATTAGCATTTCACATGGAAACCTGGCTTTGCTGAAGAAAAATTTTTAAACCTTGATCTGAAAAACAAAAGCTCTCTTGTAGTGTTGACTTTTAACAGGAGTGGTATGCATGAACTTCAGTTGTTTGTTGCTTGTGTTCTTTGGGTGTTTTTTTGCAAATCTCTGAAATTTATCTGTAGCTGGAGAGTACAGGGAAAGAGTTGCTTTCAGCAGATCTCCAGCTTGGAGGTGGTACAGATAGCAATGATGCTGGGAATTGTCTGCAATTTGAGTTTCAGAGATGGAAAGCTTGGAGACAGGACTCCAAATTCAGAGTAAGGATAGGTTTTGTAGCCTATTTTGTAAACATAGGTGGAACTTGTCTCTAAATAAAGAGTGTCTGTTTTCAAGCTTGCGGTCTAGGGTGATTTCTGAATTCCATATGTTTCCAAGGGTATATGGATGTTAAAGGACTTAGAAGAACATGAAATTAGAATCTTGTTTGGAGTTGAATGTGCTTAGAAACATGGAAGAGTAAGGATCATATTGCCCTGGATCAGTGAGTACTAGTGAGAAAAGCAGCCAGAAGGTACTTCTATTTCTGGCACTCAAAAATTCTGATGCCCTTGCAATGTTTAATATTTTCATTTTACCCAGAGGAAGATACTTTGGAAATACCAGCAAAACATGATTATTGGAATCCAAATTAAAATAAAACCTTGAAAGGAGCTTTTAAGTTGAGGATACAAAAAGTGACGTAAGTGATAGAAAAATTTGATTGACAAGATGCTGAAGAGCAAATCATACAATTTGTGAGGATAAAGTGACTTAACCAAGCCCCATCTCAAAGGCTGTGATGTGCTTTGAATGTGGAAAAAAGTCAGGCTGTGGAGATCCAGAATTAGTTCTTGATAAGACTGTTACTATTTGGGAAACATTCCAATTAAGTGGTCGGTCACTAGCCTGGATGGAACAGAGTATGTGTACATTTCCATTGTAAACAGATGGAGAATTCCAAATACCGCAGGAAGAAGGGCCTGAAAGAGACAGACTTGCAGTTTTAGCACAAAGCCAAGCTTTTTTTTTTATTTTTATTTTTTTTTTTGCATACTAGCTCTTAATGAGGACAATGCACAGGATATATGAGAAGATGCACAATGTTACTGAGTGCTGTTGCACTCTGGTCATCATACGAGTGTCAGTAGAATGTATCCAGTATGGTCTGCAAACGTCACTCATTGCCTCTCTGAATGAGCTGTACAGGCTCCTGCAGCCATAAGCAACCAGTCTTTAAGCCTGAAAGTAAATGGTCTTGCACATTTGCTTCACTGGGGCACAATTTAGTTTTGTCAGAATCCTGGTAATGTGAAAAGAAAATTGCTTAGGAGAAAATGTCTGACTGCAACACGTTACCTCCAGTGGAAGAGTTCATGTGAACTAACACTTCTGAGAACAAGAATAGCTTGCAAATACCAATCTCTTGCTGTGTTGTTGAAGAAGAATGTGTTGGTGTGGTCCCTTGGGTCTCCTCCTAAGAAAGATTTGACATCTTCAGGTCAACAGGGTGATCTTCTGACAACTCCAAGTAGAACTGCAAATAATATATCTAATTACTCCCCAAAGAAATTCTTCACTCTTGGCAGAAGTCAAACCGCGTAGATGTTTTTTATACTTTCAAAAGGCCAAGCAAAGTCACAGACTGCAATCACTTGTTGATTACTAGGAAAAGGACATAGGAACAGAACCCTTTTCTGACTGATTCAGGAAAACCCTCCTTTCAATAGAATAGAGCATAATTTTCTTGTTGAGACCAAATAGCTTATATATTCTGTGTATTGGCAGATTCTGTCAGGTATCTTTAGGAAAATTGGTCATATCCAAAATCCATGTTGGTAAACACTGCTTATGTAGGATGCTGTAAGAAAGAGCTGTATTCAACATCACTGGAAAATGCAGCACTATCTTGGGGGTGCAGATGGCATGAAGATTTGCACAGATGTGCACATTTGAGTATGGTTGCAGAAATATGCAGGAAAAGTATGTTGTAAGAGTTAGTTAAATTGCTGTGTTGATGAATTCGGCTGTGTCTGCCTGAAGCCTGCTAAGACAGAACTTAGAGGAAACTGTAAAAACTTGTTAGAACCCTTCATAAAATACTATGTTAATATCTCATGTGATGGTTAAACATGGAAGCAATGTCCATTTTAGCAAACTGGTGTGAAGAAAATCCAAATGACATCTTTTCAGGATGTTTTTACTTCATGGGATATGAAACTGAGAGCCAAGATATTTTGTTTAATATGAGGTCCAGTATTTAGAGAGCAGAGCTCTTGCAGTTCAAATAAGGCCTTGAGCCTGTTTGCACCACAGTAGCTACTTGTTAGCTTTGGTGCAGTTTGGTACATAGTTTTAACTGGATTTAAGAAATATGGCAAACATAGTTCCACATCTGAGATTATTTATGTGCAGTCATCTTGCCCAGGTCATTTAGGGGGAAGGGAGCTAAAGTGAATTACTATCAATATGTATTGAACTGGGCATGGGCTGAGAAGAATTTGCTGTCTGCAATTTCATGAAGCCTTTTTTCAGTACTTCTTCCTACCATCTTCTTTGAATTAAATTTGAGCCAACTCTCTCCTGTGGTATTTATTCCTTCCAGACATGTAGGCAGCTGGATGACAGCCTCTTTTCACCTAGATGAGGATGTATGTAGCTCTGTCATCAACATATTATTGACATTTGATCTTGTATGCCACTCTACTGAGGCTCAGCAGATGGAGAACAGAGTGGAATGGCAGCTGTGCACAAATCCTTTGCTCTTGTCATTGGATTTTTAACACATTGTAGATGTTGCTGTTACAGCCTCAGCATGACATTTAATGAGGAATTCACAGATACTGCTTTTGGTTTGCAGTCTGAAATAAGGGCAAAAATGAAAAAGTTTTGTCATTCCTTTTGCCAGAGAAGTGACCATATCTTTATTAGATTGATCCAGCATGGAGATCTGTTGGTGATTTTTGCAAGAGATAGCAGTAGTGGGGCACAGTCCTGTTTGCACAGTTCAGTTCACTTGTGCATCTGCGCTGATTATATACGCACGTATCTGTCTTCTGTCACTTCAATCCCTTTGGCATTCCTGTTTCTCTCCTTTCATCTTTTCCAGCCACATGCATTTGCAAATGAAAGGATAATTGTTTAGTTTAACAATTTCTTGCTTACTCAACCCTAGGTTTCAGATCCAGGTTTGGACCAGTCCCCTAAGGGGGTTTTTGGAGCTATAACTCTGGTTTTGCAGCCTTTGGAAGACAGGTAGTAAAATAATAAGCCACTTCACTGCCAGTGTGTTATTTTCCTGAGTGAGAGCTTTGTTACCTAAGGTGATCCATTTCTTCATAAGACCTTGTTCCCACCAGTTATTTTTAAATGTAGTAGTTGTATGGCAGGCTTGTGAAACAAAGTACCAGCTAATAATGCAAAGAGCTCCCCTAAAGAAAGAAAGGATTAGGTGTTCTTTAATTAGACTTCTCTGAATTTGAAATATCAGCTATAAATTATGTGATCAAGTAGGATCAGGAAGAACCAACAATGTTCTACATTTGCAGAAAGTTTCTCAGTCCAACAGGAATTTCTGGTGCTGGCCTGTTTTAGGAATTGGATCAACTATCCACAGTTAAGGTTTCAGTTGTTGCTGAAAATTAAGATTTCTCATTTAATTTGCTGTGGCTCAGAAAGCAAAGCTAGGATTTTCTGCATGGACAACAGGTGCAGAAAAAGGCAGAAAGAGGTTTGTTATATTGGTAAAGACCGAAGAAAAAAGTTATATATAATCCTATTGCATCTGAGGAAGATAAATGAAGTTGAAAGAAATTTTATTTGTGCTGAGCATTGGACGATAAAATCCATTTGAGGATAGGACTGACAAATCCAAAAAGATAAGTGCATTATTTTTCACTTCTTTCATTTTAACAGAGAAGATCTATTGGAAAGATGTGTATGCTGTTAGCAGGAATCAGATGTGGGGGAGGGGTTAAGCAGCATAGAGCAACCTGCCTAATAAGGAGAGACTGGGAGCAAAAAAGCAAATCTTTTCCCCATCTCATAATGGAAAATGTGTGCATTTTTCTTTGTGTCTGCATATAGACACAGAAAGGAGACTCCTTCTAAACAAAGGAGAGACCTGCTTTGTTTCAAAATGCTGATATACATTGTCTTATGAATAAATGTATTGAGCCATCAGTCAGTTATCCCAAGGAGTATTTGTTTTGCTTTGCTTTGCTCTGCTTTAGACAAGCTAGACTTGAATTTTGCTGTAGAGGGTCCTGCGGTTTGTGGCAGTGCAAGTCTTAAGCCTGATTTCATCATCTTTTGTGAAATTCGGTAACAGAAGGCAAAGTAAAGAATGTAATCTAAGCAAAAATATAATGTTATTTATTAAGGAGATCAGATTATAATGTCTTTTTCTTATTATACCTCTGGGCCTTAAAAAAACACAAACTAATTGACTGTGTAATACAAGTCAGTGATGCAGGTGGCTTACTGGCCAAGGACGTGGTATATTCAGTGGAATGGTAGATGCTTTATAGAAACTTACCTGATACCTTGGTGTCAGAGGTGAACTAGTTAACACGTTGACATTATAAAAATGTCAGGTAAGATATTTCGGTGGCAATACACTATCGGGAGGAGGCAGGAAAAAAAAAAGATAATTAATTGATTTAAATGCTCTCTTGACAAGGTTCTTGCAATCAAAAAAAAATGAAGTCAAACTTGCTCTGCTTATGCCTTCATGCTGTAACTGCACCTTATCTGCTCTCTGGCAAATACAATTGGAGTTCGTAGTTTTCTGCATTTGTTTTAATGCTCTCTGAGTAGTTTCAGACTGTACATAGGCCTTGCTTGGAGATGTACTTTCAGTGAACTTAATACAGTGTTGTGAATTGGCTGTGCTTTTAGGGCTGTATCTGTGATATATTTCACATAGCTTGGATTGCTAAAGTATGAGCTACCTATGCTGGCCAGAGTCCCTGGTATAGCAGCAGTTATACTGATAAAACTGTGCAGCCTCTGCAATCACTGTGGTGGTATAACCCACATCCATATGAAGAGCACTTTGTTTACCAATACAAACTTTGCATCTGTGTAGATATTGGCTGCCATTAAAGTTATACCCATCCAGCAGAAATAAATTATCCTTTCTGGAGCTCTTCCCCTGCAACCCAGGTCAGAGTAGCTGTGAAACTGTGTATTTTACCAGTCCTCAGAGATCAAAGAGGTTTCTATAGGGTTTAATGCATCAGATATTTCTTTCCTTGTGTATTTTCATGGTCTGTCAGCCTCTGGTGACAGTGTTGATTCAGTTGAAAATGAGTAATTACATTTTAGGCTGGTGATTTATAAACCCACCTTATCTGCTTCAGGTATGGCAAGATCTCCCCATGTAAATGAGACAACAACTGCACCTCCTCCCCAAGCAGTCTTTATCAAGGCTGATCTACTAGCCAGCTTACTGCTTAGGCTAAGCAAAGGTAATGGCTTGAAATTTATTGGAGTCTTGAAAGCAGATGCATCTAATCGAGAGCAGAAGTGTCTCTATTGAATTAAAAAAGATAAAAAGCAAGAGTTCATGCTGCGTTTCCTACCTGCTTGTGCCAGAACTTTCTCTTCTCCAGCTTCAAAACATGTTTGTTCTTTCTTGAGTGCCAGAGAGAAGAAAGGTCTTGCTCTGCCAAACGAGTAGTGTTCAGCACCCCCCTGCTTTTTGTTGCTCTCCTTTGAGGTGTGAAGGCCTTGAGCAAAGAGGCAGCTGTGCAGATGATGCGATGCCTCCGCTTTGGCCAGGCACGGTGCCGCTTGGATCAGGCGAGTGGTGCAGAACCAGTGCCAACTGGCAGCAGCAGCACAGACTTGGGGCAGCCTGCTGCTGCTGCTGCTTTGATGATTGACAGGATCCTGGAGATTGCCCTGTCCAGCTTTTTAGTGTTGCCACACCCCAGAAGTGCAGGGGAAAGGTGGAATTTGAAGAGTGTTATTGAAAAGGAGCATCTTCCCTGGAACAGAGTGGGAGGGGAAGACAGAAGGACTAGGTCAATAACTAGGACTTAGAAGAGGCTTTTAGCAAAAAATTTTCTTACCCCTTCAGGGCAGGTATAAATTAACTGACTAGTTCTGTGCTTATGTATTGTGCCCTGGACCTGTCAGCTTGACATTGAGGAAGAGATCATTGGAAAAGATTCCTTGAGGCTGTTGATTGTCATGCAGCCTCTCCTGGCACTCTGCCATAAGTAAATACCTAAGTTCATGGCTGTGACAGGTGTGACAGTACTGATGTGACAGCAGTGACAACTCGGAGGGGAAGCAGCAGCAATGGGCTGGAGGTGGCCTTTGCACTCCAAATGCAACTTGTTTGCTGAATAATTTGAGGGCCTATTTTTTTCTTTTCTTCATGCCTTATAGCCCTGCTTTCTTTGAGCCATCTTTTCCTGTGGCTGTGAAGTGACAAAATGAACTTTAGAGAGTTCAGTGCATGATATATGCCCACTTCAATTGAGAGAACGTGGAAAAGGCACACCAAAGAGGTAGTTGCTTCTAGTACAGTTTTTGGAAATAGAAAAGTGCAGACATAAATTGCTCAACCAAGTCATTCCCCGCACTTCATGATTACAGGGATGTAGAATGGAAGCAACCAACTTGTTTCTTTAGTGAGTATTGCTTTTCCTTGGTACTAGTTGCCTTTTGAGTGGAAATTTAGCTCCCTAGATAGTTTTGGTTTTTCTAAAGGAATATTTTACCTGTCATCCCCCAAACTTAAGGAGAGATGGATTCCTTGTATTGACAGAAGACTGCTGGAATCCCCCGTGAAGTGTGAAGAGATGATCAGAGACAGGGTTTTCTGCAAACATAAGCACAGGTCAAGCAACTGTTCTTTGTAATTCAGGATGGGTCATGGGACCCTAAAGGGAAGGAGTAAGACCTGTCATGTGTGCTGAAATGACATTTATATGTTTGTGGTGTTGCAGGAAGAAAACTTGCTATACCTATGTTACCTGTTAGGGCTTAAGCTTCCATAGATATTTTCTGAAGTTCCCACTCCACAAACTTCACAGTGTTTGTATTTAGAGGAACATACCATTCAAAGCTCTATTTCAGAACAGCATCTGGAAATCAAGGCAACTGCCAACTTTATAACTTGCTGAATCGCCACATCCAGTGGCGTGGCTATGGATTATTGAATGGTAGTATAGTGAAGAGCAAGATTGACATTGGTTATGGTTAAGAGCATGGAAACTCTCTGTGACTGCTGGTAGTGATTATGGGCTGATAAAGTGTGGTGCAATATGATTTCTCCTCACTAAAACTGCCACACTACTAAGAATAAGCTTTCTGGAAACTATGATATATGGTGGGCACCTTAAAGATCAGTACACTTTTACAACAGATTTCTAAACTGATTTCTGAACGCTTGGCCATCAAGATAGCTGTTACACATGGTCTGCAGTTAATCTGTGGAGCAGCCCTAATGAAAAGAAACAGTTGAATTACCAGCTTTATACATTTGTATTGTTAATTTTGAGAGCAATCACTTCACATAGAAGCTGGAGAGTTGTGTTTATGCAGGATTCCTGTAGTAACCGATTTTTCCTCGAAGTTCAGAATTACAAAGCATGAACAATCCACTGGCAAATAGGTGTTGTCAGTCTGTGGTATGTTTTCAGGCTGCCTACTTTGGTTGAAATAGCTGGGTTTTTAAAGTAACTTTTTATAAGATTTAGCAATGGAAACAAGAAGACAAAAAAAATCCAAAAGGAATTAGCTGTGATCTATGGCAAATAATGCTTTGTGGCAGAGTTCTGACCTTCTTTGAAGAGAAGGACCTGCTGATGTTGAAGGAACTTGAATTCTTTTTTTCCACTCTGTATAGAGTAGGGGGTCTTGCTAATGGATGCAATTGCAATAGACAGTCTGTATGACTGCATCAGATTGATTAGCTGGGTCCTGGTTACTGCTGCGAGTGGTGATTATGCCAGTACAGCTGCTTTCTCTTTTTATGTACTAATTACCACACGCACGGATGTCATCACCCTTAACACTGCATGGAGTTGTCCCATTAGCGTGGGAGTGGGAAGCAGCAGGGAAGGGGAGCTCTTCAGCATGACAAGCTGCTTAAAATTGAATGGAGTGGAGTGGAATGATGAAGCAACTATTCTGATGCAGAATTTTAAAGCTATCTTGTCTTTGAGATTCAGCCCTCAGCCAGCACTTGCAGGTTGTCAGAACCAGACTCATGGTCTTGGAGGAGCATTTTCCATGGGGTGCTGTTTACTGCAAAACAGTAAAAGCAGTAAAACTCACCTGTAGCCAGCAAGTCTCCTGCCTTGGCATGGCTGGTTACGGAGCATGTGGGACAATGGCTGTGCAAGCTGCTCTGCCAGCTGCAGAGAGCTTGCAGTTAGCCCAGGAAGGTCGTGGCTTCTTGAGATGTGACAAGCTATTCTCAGGAAAAGAGAAACTGTTTCTGACTTTACAAAGAAGGATATGATGGAAGACCCTTGCAGTTCTTGACAGATTCAGAATGCTTATTTTATGAATTCATGCTCCTGGTTCCGGCAGACCCCTCCCTTTTCCCTCCTTCCTTCTCCTCCTCCAAATCCAGTCTTCCCTTTTCAGAGTGCACCATAATCTCCATGGTAACAGGTGTTACCATTGTACGTCTGATTTCCCCCCTGCATTCTCTTTCTCCCCTTGCCCTTCACTTCCTGCTGTCCCAGCAAGCAAGGCAGGACAGGGCAGTGTGACAGACATGACAGAGATGCATAAGAGCCAGATAAACCCCTAAGGATCTGTTCCTTTCACCCAAACCCTGAGCTTTTCTGAATACACTAACTGCTGAGTGACAGCTAAGGCAAAGAGTGACCAGCTTCTGCCATACAGAGAAATCCTTTTTTCTCATCTAATGTGACCTTCTCAGAGGAGCAGTTAAATTTGTTACTGGTGATGGGAAATAATATAGCTATATTGTTTTGCTCTGACTTTGTTTGCATTAGGATGGTCATGATGAAGGTTCTGGGTACTAGGTGTTAGAGAACATATAGTTAAGCCCTGACTCAGGCTTTTTAAGTTAAATTGTCAAACAGACAAGATGTGCAGTGGGCAACAGAGCTATGGAGAAAAACAGCCCCAGTTTGATGGCTGATGAGTTCCATCCTAATGGCTTCTAATTATTTACTTCAAGGTGCCTCAGCAATGCAGTAGTGGTTGATCTGCATTCCCATCAGCCTTTATCCTGTTGTTCCAGCATACCCGTCGTTCCCTTCCCTGCCTACTGGTTCACCACCATTCCCTTTACTGCAGAGTCTGGAGGAAAGATGGTTGTGATGGTTGGATGCTTTTCCACCAGAAAATCAAATGAAAACCTATCTTTCACCTTGGATTTATCCCACTGAAAATCCAGATTCAAAGTCTGTGTTGCCTGCAGTGATGACAGACTTAAATACTGCCTAAATTTCTGCAGAAATTCTGTTGATGATTTGGTCTTGTACATGCAGTCTTCAGACCTACCCTTCTGAAGTCCTGATACTTTATTGGCCCAGTACACTGAAGCATCTTGTCACTGTCTAGTCTTGGTAGCCAAACTGACTCATTACTGCTTTTTCTATTTCCCATGTCTTTGTTTTTATGATTTCCATGTGTCTTATTTTTGGTCTAAATGGATTGTTGTCATTATATCAATTCTGGTTGCTGGGTGCTCCACAGTTGTGTGCCAGTCCACCTATTAAACATTTAGGGGCACATGTATGTACATTTCTAGCAGCTGCTTACTCTCACTGCTGATTTAATGGTTTCTTGCAACATTCTGTGAAGTGACATGTCTCTATGGCCTTGTGTGCTGCTGCAGGGATGTTGCACATTTGTTTGAGCCTCTTTGGCTCTCCTGCCATTGTATTGTCCTGTCAAGTAATCTCCTGTTATTGTTCCAGAGAGTTTTCAACGTTCTGTACCCAATGCCTGCCGACCAGAGAAGACATGTCAGCATAAACTCTGCTCGCTGGCTGCCTGAGCCAGGCCTGGGATTGGCATATGGCACCAACAAAGGGGACCTGGTGATTTGCCGACCAGAGTAAGTGCTTGCTTTGCATGGGTATACTACATGGAGATAAAACTGCTTTGGCCATTCTGTTCTCAGGGTAGTGGGAATAACATGGCTTTTCTTATGCTTGAGGGATCCAAAAAACCCCAATTCCTAATAATTCTTTTGGACTGCCACAGAGTTTATTTGAGTCTCTTACAATCAATATTGGTTTTGGTGATTGTAAATTTCTGAGACTGTTTGAAGTGCATCTCATTAGCACATGTTATTTCCCATATCTTACTAGGATTTCTGGATCCTTTATTTCTTACATGACTAGTGCAGTATCTTTCAGCCTCTCTGGATTTATGAACTTCTATAGGTTTACATTGACAGGAAATTTGAGTTAGTAATATGCTTGCTTTCCTCAGCTTTCTTGAAGTCCACCAACCAGGTTGAAAGCTGCTGACCTAGAGTTATCAAATACATGTTATAGTATTCAAGAAAGAGATTCTATGAACTGCAAAGATTTTTGTCATGATTATGAGCAAGCCAGTGAATTATTTTGGTGCCCTTACTTAAAGCTCAGTGGTGTGACATACAGACTTCAGTTCTCTATTGTTTGTATAAAGCTGTGAAAGGTGTGACTGTCCCTTTGTAAGCTTACAGTTCAACACAAGCTAATTTAGATGTGGTCTGACACAGAAGACGACAGTGAAACATACTGCTTTCAGTGTTTTGGGAAGTGTCTGCATCATACTTTGTTGAGAGCCTTTTCTCCACTGTGTTGTCCAAGTGTTCTTTTGGAACTGTGTTCCTTTTATGCTTCAGGAACACTTCAGGTGTTTCTCTGCTTCAGTTGCTTCCTGGTTCTAAACTACCTTGGTATTCTTTTGGGTTATGTTTCACATGTTGAACTTCCTTAGAGCTTAAAAGCTAGCAGCTAGAAACTTGCAGCACTGCCCGTGATCATATCACATGCATGTGGACTCCATCTGTTTTGCCATGACATCAGGCATGTGGTGCTTGAGGAGAGTCATATTGTCAGTGTAGAACCTCTAGCTTAAATAAGAATAAATATATACAATTGTAACAGTGACTAATTCAGCACACCTCCTAGTGAAATCTGTGATTGGAATTCCGATTGGACCAGTTTTGGTAGTACAGAATGCCAGTGCTTTTCAAACAGTCCTCTTATTCTCTTGAACATAATCTTTCATCAAAGCCTTATTTATGCGTAAAGTTCTACAAGATACTGTTATGGAATAAGCAATAATCACTCTCTTTCAGGATAAATGGCTTTCTTTAAGAACAGTTGCTGTGTTTTCTAAGCAGAAGAATTATTCAAGAATAATGGCTCTCGAACTTGAGAGTTATTCTAAGTTATTTTCAGGATAGGAAAATGATTAAGAAATAGTCTACTGATTATGGTTCATGAGATGATCTTGGATGAGAGCCCAGGGTAATGAAGTCTCCCTGAGGGTGGATTCTTTGATTGAATGGTATAGAGTCAAGTTTGGTCTGGCTGTCCTGGCTTCACACACTCCTCATTAGATTTCCACTCCAGTGCTTGTAGTAGCCCAAAGTTGAGTGGCATGTTTCTTCTTGGCACCTCACTAATTAAAGACTCAAGATGAACACTTTCATGGTATGTTATGGAAGCACAATCAGCCCTTCTGCAACATCCGTGTAAAATCTTAGCTCACAATGTTAATTGTGCACAATTCCAACAAAAATAGGTGTTTTGTATTTGAACATGAAACAAGTTGGCTGCATGGGTGGGTGGTTTATTGGGGGCTTGACAGAAATGCTTCAGCAGGTTTCCTGCTGGTGGATTGGAGTGATTGATGCTTCTGGTGATAATTGTAAACATCACTTGGACTGGTGGGTTCTTTCTGGAACAGGACACCTGATGTGTTTTGTTCTCAACTGCACCATTTTATAGACCAACAACAGTCAAGACTGACTTGTAAACCTCAGTGTGAAGGTGTAGATACTCACTGAGCTGTATAATTTGCATTGAGGCACTAACATCAGAACACACAGGTGAGTGAGGCTCTATCAGAGCAGAAGTGGCTTGCAGCTGGGGTGTCTGTCTCAGATCTACTTGACAGATCCTTAGAGAAAGGAAAAATCCTGATATGTGGATGCCATCTCAGTAGTTCTTGACTTAATAAACTTGGTTTGAGATTAATGTGTGTGTGTGATCAGTATGTGTGTTGACTTTAACTTGAGAAGCAAGGAAGAAAAATGAAAAGTATTTGTGTAGTTTCCGTATACAATAATGCAGTGGAAGACAAATACTAAGTACAGGATTCAGCAATTGATAGAGTACTATATGGAGGATAACCTAGCAAACAGCAGGGATCAAGAAAACACTGTACTGCTGAAACCCCACCTCTGTTCTAATTTGACAAAGAAGATTCCGGTCAGTAGCAAACAACAGATACAATTATAATTCCCTGGATCTTAATTCCCATATACAATGGAGGCGTTTGAAACCAAGTACTACAGGAATCACATAAACAGATTGAAATAGCAGCTGTTCCTCAAACAGAGGATTAAAATGAGCAGACTGGAAGTACAAGCTGACAAAAAAAAAAAAGTATAACTTGAAGCTCCATGGACTCATGATGGGGTGCTATGCAAGTAGTCCTTCCAGCATTCAAAAGAAAGACTAATTAAAAATGGAAATGGAAAGATCAGATTATGTTGGCAGTCCATAACTGTAATCTCAGTACACAGATTTAAAGGGTATATTTTGAAGGTAAGTAAAATCAAAACCATGGAAAGTGGGATCGAATGCATTGTGATTTGACTAAAGTGGAGTACAGTAGGTTATATACCTGTCCTTGAGAATTTTATGTATTTATTTTTAATTAAAGGTCAGCTAAGAATTTGCTCTAGGTCTAACATGTCTGCATTTTAGTAAGGCAGTTCCTATACTGGAACTACAATAAATCAAGTTAATTTGTAAAGAATTAGGATTACAACAAGATCAGGTAAAGAGCAGTGAAGTCCTGGTTAAAGAAAAGAATACAACATTATTGACATCTGGACTCTGTCACAAAAGAGGTCATTGGACTTCTTTAAAAAAACAGCTCTGGAACTGGTTGATTAATACTATTTACGCTAATGGCTTGTAAAGGTGCACTGAATAAATTTGCCGAGGATGTGACATTAGCTTTGTCATTGCAGATAAAAATCAAAGTGTTGCACAGGAATTGGATTGCTGTGAAAGTGAGTGGAGTTATAGAAATGAGAACTTAAAGTACAAAGTGCACTTAGTGACTAATAATGTTGAGTTCAGTAGATAAAATGACGGAGGAGGAGAAAGACCTGAGGTTTTGGTTGACTGTACGTGATTAAGCCATCAATAAATTAGGCTGTAAGAAAAAAATTAGTTCTAGCATGAGATACAAGATGCTTAACAGCAGAGATAGCAAAATATTAATATTGGTGTAGAAGAAGCTAGATATATAAGCTGGGATAGTTTAAAATTTGTCTTTCAACTGGCGCAGTAGCTAAGCGCACCTGACAGTGGGATCAGGGGAACATTTTATCTAAGAAAACCTGCAGTGTGGGGTCTTTATTGGGGCTGAAAAGGAAAGATAAGGAGAGGATTATATAGTCTTCCATAAATATCCAAGAAGAGACAGCTATTTAAATGTGTATCACAGAATAATTAAGGTTGAAAGGGACTGTTGGAAGTCACCTAGTCAAACCCCTGGTCAAGCAGCATCCCTTAGAGTGCATAAATCATGATTGTGACCAGATGGCTTTTTAATATCTCCAGGGAAGGAGACTCTGAAATCTCTCTGAGCAACCTCTTCTAGTGCTCAGTCCACCTGCACATGTTTAGGTGGAAGGTTATGTTCCAGTTTCTGCCCATTACTTCTTGGCCTCTTGCTCAGCACCATCGAGAAGAGGCTGGCCCCATCCTCTTGATACACTCTCTTCAGTCCCCTAGTCATGAATGTAGCCCTCCACTGGACCTGCTCCATGTCTCTCTTGTCCTGAGAAGCCCAGAGCTGGACGCAGTGCTCCTGATGTGGCCTCGCCAGGGTTGGGTAGAAAGGCAGGATCACCTCCCTTGACCTGTCAAAGAGCTGTTAAAGCTCTTCCTAGTGCTTTCCTGGTGCAATGGTATCCTAGTGCACCTCAGGATACCATTGGCCTTCTTGGCCACAAGTGCACTGCTGGCTCAGGGCCAGCCACCAGGACCCCCAGATCCTTCTCCACAGAGCTGCTTACCAGCAGGTCAGCCTCCAGCCTGGGCTGGTGCATGGACTTGTTCCTTCCCAGGTTCAGGACCTTCACATGCGTTTGTTGAATTTCAGTTGGTTCTTCTCTGCCAGTCTCTCCAAACTGTTGAGGTCTTTCTGAATGGCAGCCCAGCACTCAGGGTTGTATCGACCATCCCAGCTTTGTGTCATCAGTGAACTTGCTGAGAAGGCATCTGCCCCTTCATCCAAGTCATTGATGAATAAATTAAACATTATTGGGCCCATTATTTAACCTGTAGGGAACACCACTATTTACAGGCTTCCAACTGGACCTCGTGCCGCTCATCATGACCCTCTGAGACTTCACTCAGCCATCTCAATCCGCCACTCTGTCCTCTCATCCAGCTTGTACTTCCCAAGTTTGCCTATGAGGATATCATGGTAGAGAGTGTTACAAGGCTTGCTGAAGTCAAGGCAGACAACATCCGCTACTCTTCCCTCATCTATCCAACCAGTACTACCATTGTAGAAGGCAGTCAGGTTGGTTCAGCATGATTTCCCTATGGTGAATCCATGCTGTCTGTTCTGGTCATCTATATAAATGAAAATATTTCAGCCATCATCCAGGTGAGCATATTGCCTCCTGGCTGCTTTGATACTGGGATAATGGGTCTAGCAATCTTGAACAAGATACATAAATAAATATATATATATATGCTTTTTCTTAGAGAACAAGGAGACACAAACTGACTATTACTAGATTGTCACTGCAAATGAGAGGAAGATGGCAACCGGGTGATTTCTGCAACAGCCTGTACATTGGTTGTGTGGATGTAAAAGATTCTGCTGTTTGGAAATGCAGTTTGGCTTGCAGAAACAAGTGTATGACCTGAATACTTGTGGCTGAGGCTGAGACTGAACTGCTGAGCCATGAGGCAGGTTTTGGTGTTTTAAACCCGAGGTTCCCACCTTAACAGGTGTTGTTGACAAGTTGGCTCTCAGAGCTATTGTGCTGTAAGGAGGTGAGAACAGGTCTCTGTGACCTGTTAAAAACTTTGTGTACTTTCTTCTCTGAATCTAATTCTTTGAGGAATGGTCTGTGTGTAAGAACCCAGGGGATTGGATTCCTGTGGGACAGGAACCCATCTTTTAGAACTAACTTCCTCTGCAAGTGACCAACAGGAGAAACTATTTGCTTTTCATCAGTCTGATCTTGGATCTGCAGCAAGAGGACTCAGTTCTATGGATCATAGACAAATCCTGCTGATAAGAGAGTTTTGGCTCAGATGTGGCTTGGAAACAGGTTGCAGTCTTTATGAGGTTGTAACAGCTTTTTTTTTTTTCTGAGGGTCTTGTAGTTCACTCTTGTGATGGTTGCAGACTGGTAGACTTGCATACACATTAGATTACAAGTCTGCTATCTGCTTGCACATGGCTTCACATTAACACATGGTAGTCTGTGCTTTTTGGATTTAAGATGAATTTGTGTTCAGTCCAGAAGTGTAGTACTGAAAGGCTCTGAGGCTGCTGTGTTTTAAAGGGTGGGCACCATTGAGCTAAATCAAGACACTAAATTGATAACAGTCATGTTCAGTGGGAGAACTATGTCACGTAAACAGGAATCTCTTTAGGCACACCACGTGAGGTAGTGTGCTCCACTTAGGAAGTGAAGTGAATTACTATGTACTACTCAACAGTGGCCTGGAGGTCTGTCATGGGAAGTGATACAGAGCAGTGTGAATTCCCCCCAGTCCTCTGTTGTCCTGCTGCACACTGACTTTCCTGCATAGCTGCTAATGCTTTTTTAGCTTCCCCAAGAGTGTTTTTCCCCTGCTAAATGGTACCTGACATCCTTTGTAACTGTGACCAGTAATAATCTTCAATAGAGTTTTGTATCTTTCTTGACTCTGAATACTTCAAGGTTTGATTCAGTTCTGAATCTTTGGGTTTGCAGAATGGTATGAAATCCTTGGTGTCTGCCTTATATGGTAGAAACACCTCTACTGATTTTAAAAGGAATTTGATTCTAAATATCATAACTTTTCTTATTCTGTCACATCCCAACAAGAGCTTTTCCATTCAGAAACATCCATGGTGGGGCATCTCAAACATGAACTGTCTTGTAGAATATGAACAGATGAGACCAAAAGTGGTAAGAAGCAGACTGCATATTGTCCTTTGCTGCCTTTGCTTCTGTAGGTCTGCCCTGGGAGAAACACAGGGGATCCAAATATCAGTTGTCTATTGTTTCATCTTGAGATTCCTCTCCCCTGTGTGCAGGAGCAGGTTCTGGAAGGGCTCAGTGTTCACATGTTTTTGCAAATACTATTCCAGAAACCTCACTGTTCTGAGAAAACTGTTTCAAAACCAAGCTCTTGAAGCACCTTGTCAAAGGCTACCTTTGTAGTGCAAGCATCCACAGAGAGGATGGATTTCTTCAGCAGTCAGAGCCTTTGGTAATGGAATTCAGATACCCCTGAAGATGCATCTGGTTCAGAGGCAGCGTCCCTTAGATTTCTCTCATTGGGAAGTAGGTGTGGAGAGTCTCAAACTGATTCAGTGCTATTCAGTGTGCATATTTTAATTCTTTGTGCTGAGATCTACCTCTAACATTAAATTATTCCAGGAAATTCTCTTTACGATAAATTCGTATGCTTTGCAAGCAGTCATTGCATTTATCTGTCTGTGCCAATCTTTTTTTTTCTTTTGTCTGAGAATGGCATATCTACTAATGGGGACAATGTGTCTACATCTAGTTATCAGCATTGGTAAAGAGATGGTAATCTATGCAGCTGCCTGGCACATCATGTCTCGCTGCTGGCTGGCTCCATTCCTCAGGCTCTGCAGCCTCCAGCCATGATGCCCCCAGCAGCATAAGCTACATCCTTTGCCTCTTAAGGATAGCGTCTGGAGGATGAAGTAAACAAACAGACATAAGGAGGAGCTGTCTTCCTTCATGTGTAACCAAGGGATGTTAGCAACCCTGCACAGGGAATGTTCTCACAGCTGTTAACTGGGGTGGCTGGAGATACTGTTTATGTCTGAGTCCTCCCTGCAAATGGCCTTTTGAAAGGCAGCATCTGCACAGTGGTCTTTAACAAGGAAATGAATGCATGTCCTTGACTTTTGCTGCCTGTTAACCACAAGATACGTTGAATTTTCTAAATGAGGGTAGAAGATGATTTTGGTTTATAAAAGGGCTGAAAAGGAGGAAAGATCGCTAATTTTGCACTGTAGATGCATCCTGAAAGCTTACATTTGGGTTTTGTTATTCGTGCATATAAGAAAAAACCTAAATGAATTGTTTCCAAATTGTGCAGGGAAGTCTACGTAACCTCAGTGCCAAGAGGCTTGGTCATTGCAGATGCAGAAGTAGAGCGCTAATATGGAGGCTTGAAAGAAACAGTATTTCCATTCTGATAACGTTTTTTATTCTGTTTCTATTTCCCTTTTTGTATGTGAAGGGGATATCCAGGATGACTGATGGCATTAGGTGGAAGGTGCCCTCATAAAATTCCACTTAGTATGTCTGTGATTCCTAGAGATAAATTTTGAGAGCTGCTTTAAGTCTCCAATTATTAGCAAGTTTATTTCCCTCACCCAATTCTTCAAGACATGCTGTAGCACTAGCTACTTAGTGACATTTATTTTCTACCATGAGAAAGGGAACTTGGTACAGAGCTGTGTGTTGAGGAATCGTAGCCTGGTGCTTACCAGTTTGTGTACTGTGTCACTGGCTTTCTGCAGGTCCTGACTAGTTCTCAGTTTGGGTAGCTCTCTTTCTAAGAGCACAGGCATGTGCTGTAAGAACAATTACCAAATGCTTCACTTAAATCTGTTGAGATCACACCTGCCACCTTTTCTTCCTGTACTTTTTTCTCATTCTATCTTCTAAAACAGTTCAATTTCATGCAAGCAATTATTTGACTTACTGCCTACTGCATGTGGCTCACTCTTTCATTGTCTTAATATATCTTTTTTTTTTTCTATTTTTTATAGTATTATCTTTAAGGATAAAAGTTACACTTAGAAGATGGTAATTGTCAGTTTTAAGTATGGCTTTCTTTTTGAAGAATGCTGCTAAGTTGACTTTTTTGCCCTTTTGTCATATCCTCTCTTTTTTGTAACATATGAAAAAACAGGTGTGAATGACTCAAAAAAGTTAACTTAAAAAAAATTTTTTCTAAATGAGTGCAACTAGCTGCTATGTCTGGCATATTTCTTACTCCGTAATTACACAAGTACCCTTGGATATTTTATAAGTGGAGACATCAGAGAAGAGAGTTCAGTATCTTGTCCACTTTGAAACATTGATTTTTGTCATTAGCCTCACAAATGAATAGACTTTTTTAAATTCTAATATCATTTTCCTCATATTTATTTTTAGAATGTCTTTTCCCTCTTTGGCAGCACAGGTTCATCCTGCTTTCTTACAACCTTTCTTTTCTCCACAGATCTATGCTAGACATTCCTTGTTCACTTGTTTACTTCCTTGGCTTTCCAATAAGATTTGCTTTAATTTTTCAGTCTTTGATCCCTATTATTTATAGAGTTTTATTTGGTGTCCCTTATGCCTGTTTTTTTCCATCAGGACTCTGCTAATGAATCCAGCTAGCAAATAAAACAACCAGGTTTTTTTTCATTTTCTTTCCCTATTTTAAATCCTTCTGCAAGTGGTCTTAACGCAATGTCTCCAAACTGTGATTAATTGGAGTAATAATTGGGAGTTTGGGTTTCTAGAATTTCTTCTCTTTTTTTCCATTTTTTTCTTTGAGGAAGTTTCCCATGTGTGCTAAACAGAATACTTTTTAGTTGGTTAATTTCAAAGCTGCTGAAGATTAAAAATAAAACTTGGCTTGCCCTGTGGATCTCACTGAGATTAGACCCCAAACCAAGATCTTAGTTCTGGAGCTTGGCAGCTTTGTGTGTGCACATTCCAAAGTTCTCTTAAAAATAAGCATTTGCTATGCTTGCTAATTTTAAACATTTATTTTGAAGTTGCTTTCTCCCATTCTAGGTGCATTTTCCTGGTTTTGTTTGCTGGTGTAATATCTACAAAAAATGCCTACTTCATCAATGTTAGTTTCTGCTAAAACAGTAATGAAAATTCAAATATGACTAAAGAGTGACTTTGGCTCTGAACACTTGTTGCAGTTTAAGATGTTTAAGGCCTTAGAAGGTTTAAGCAATTTGTACTTCCCCAAAGACTCCTAACATCCGAAATTGTCTAAGCCACTGGAAGAGCTGATAGATCATAAACAGCTTAAGATATTCTGAGGGTTCAGAGCTTATTTGGAGTGTAGTCTGCCTGTAATCACTTTAAGCAATTAACAAGCCTTTAGGTTTTTAGAAGATTTAAGCAAGTTATCCATCTTTAGAGCTTGGTGTATGATAATATCAAGCTGAATTGTTCTTGTTTGAAGACCTTTAAGCTCTGTGTTCTGGACTGTGTTGTTTACCTTCCAGAGGGGTCCCTACCTGGTGCTTGGTGATGTTGGAGCCAGATAGTGAGGGATGCCGTAGAATACTGGCGAGATTTAGTGAGAAGAAAATCAGTGAAAATTCAGGAAATTCTTATGTGGTCTATTTCTGCCTTGTTTATTCCAGGCTATTTGGCCTGGGTGCTGTGTTCTTTTTCTCATAAACATGCTTGCTTTTTTTAAAAAGTAAATAGCACTACAACTATTATGTAGTGCACTGTATTTTGATACACAAAAGTCTTATCAGTGTTGTAGGAGCAAATCTTAACTCTGGGTGTTTCTTGCAACAGTGTTTTGTCCATCTGCTTTCACTAATTCAAATATTTTGCATTTAATGATGGCCTCAATGTGTCCCTTCCAAATTGTGATATAGCTCTTCTAAGTGTCAAAGTAGCTGGTGTCTAATTACAACATCAGTAGCACTGGAGTCACGTTCAGGTCTAAGAAGGTTCCCCTTGTTCTCTCAGATACAAATTACAACTTCCTATGTCACGCTGTATGTAAACACAGTGTGTTTACATGATAGTAGTGTCAAAAAATTCCGAGAAAAATCGCTTTAAAAAACTGTTGTGGTGTTTTGGCAGAAGAATGAAGGCTGGCTGAGAGGGACTTTTCTTATCCTTATCCTCAACACAGGTTTTTCTGTGCAACCTTGCATTCCTTAAGGGCAGCACTCTCAACCTCAGAATTTTTCCTTCAGTCCCAAGATAATTGAACAGCCACACTTTCATACTAAACTCTTTTCTTTCTGCTCTGTGACTGTCTTGGTGCTTAATTTCCATTTGTCACTCCTTTTTAATGTGTTGGAAGACTGACTCTTAGTTGAAGACTTTCTCCCATGGAATATAAGACCGATTCCTCTTAATGCTTTCTGGTGGTGTGTCATCCATTTCAACTTATTCTATGAGTCTGCTTATCTTCTGCATGCAATCTGTAGATAGGTTGCAAATGCTGACTCCTGGAAGTCACTTTGTTTTTAGCTATAGTGGTCCTGTGGATCAGAAGAAAGTATTCTGTTTGGGTTCTTCTTATTGTGTTAATCCCTGATTTCTTTCATTCCCTGTTCTCTCTCTCTGAGGTATCTACCAGCTTTGCTGACTCATGACTCTCTTCCTTAGCTGAGATACCAAAATTTTCCCCAGGGAAGATGTCTGTTAGGGGTGGGCCTTCAATCTAATCTTACCCACTGGCCACAAGATCATGGATTGGATCCAGCCTTGGATACCCACTGGTAGGCAGAGCAAACTTGTGTGTATTCACGTTGAGATAGAAGAGCTACTGAATTAGCTACTGGTGCCACCAGCTTCATAAGGCTGACCTCATATAAATGGTGTGAGTTTGAATACAGCATCTTCAGAAATCCCAGTATTTAACCTAGCTGGCAGGACTGCACAATCAAATGAACAGGACCAGTCATCTCACAAAGTGTACTGAGTTGAGTTGGCACCCTCCTTGAAGCAAGCACACAGCTACCAGCTGCACCAAGCTGCTTGCTGTCCTGTTTCTGCAGCACTTTGGAAAATTCAAATAGGTGTCAGGATGTGTTTCTGCATGGTTGCTAGTTTTCACGCAGGCAAAACTTCCAGGATTCTGGAAAATTAGTGGGTTGTATCAGTGTAAGGAGTAAAAATGAGGCTACTCTTAGATGCACCATTCATCTCCGTGTGATGAACAGGATAAATGTCATACATCATTTAAATATCTGTTGTTGTCAATCATAAACTGCAGATCTTATGTTCTGTGAATTCCTGCACTCGATCTCGTGCTCTTCCCTGGCTAGTTACACATGGGCCGGTGCCAGTGAAGCTGCCACCTCTTCTTGGTCAAAGGGAATTACTGCCCAGCAGAGTTACTCCAGAAATCCCATTTGCTGGTTCCATACAGTTTGCACTGCAGCCAATTTTCACTTGGATTTGTCTCGCCACGTGGTTCGTTGCCTGCACAGAAAGCTAAATATTTATGAAGTAGGGCGTTAGAAATTATTGTTTTCCTATCCAGGCAGCTGCTGGGAGTGCCAAACTTCGCCTTGTACTAACAATACCGTTGCCTAGCTAATCATGGGAGCTAGGGGTGGGCTTGCTGTGCTGATCATCACCACGCTGGCAGAAGAGATAATCAGCTGCTGACAAGGATGCATCTGGAATCTGGCCAGCATTGCATTGCACTGCACGATATATTGTGTGCTGCTTCTTCCTTCCCAAATCAGGACAATAGATTCCTGTTCCTTAGCATAGTGTCACCTTGCTCTCTTGTAGCTCACCCCGTTTCCTTGATACAGTTTGAATGGCTTCAGAATGACAAGTTTACACAAAGGGAAGAAAGCATGTCTTGGGGAATTCAAATCCTTTGTAAACTAATCTGGTTTTGTATGCTCGCATTTAGTGATCTTGAATGGACAGTATATTTGAGAAGTCAGCTTTAAGGAGTAATTTCTTTTGTGGAGAAAGCAAACTTGGCAGCATTAAAATCAGGTGCACTGCATGGCATCACTGTGCAGCTTCTTTTCTGTGTTGGGCTTACCACAGCCTTCATTCTGGTAATGAGGTTGTGCTGATATTTTTAGATGGGATTGCAGGCAGCAATGTTGTAATCAAAATTGAATTCAGTACTATAGCAAACAAGCAGACTGCTGTTGGGCTTTCCATGTGGCAGGATTTGAAGGAGAGCAGTGCATTTGCTCATTACTGCTGCCTTCTTCAGATTTTACTTAAATCATCAGGGGATGATTTAAATGAAAAGGTAGTAAGTGCTATTTATGCTGTCCCAGACATGCATACACTACTTGCAAATTATAGGTGATTTTGTCTTGGTGTCATGCTCCTGAGCTGTATTGTATGATAGAGTTGGGGAACTTTCATCCTAATCCCTCCTCCTCTTCAACTCCTGATTTTGGATATGCCAGCTGGGGGATTACCCAGATGTCCAAGTCCGTTTGTGCTGACCTGTGCTTTGTCAATTTACCTTTCAAATACTGGTTAAGCAAATGCAGCAAATTGTATTTCAGCTTTCTTGTCATATGTTAATAATTTTTGTCATTAATTCCTAGTACTTGGTCCAAGTTTCTTCTTGGGGACAAAACTGAGCTGTGTAGGTAATACGTCCATGCAGAGGGAGAGGCTATGCTAAATTGTTGGCTCTTGGTACTTAACAGGCTCCACTCTGAATCCTTACTTGACTTTCAGTAAAGCCTGCAAGTCTGTGCCCTTCATCCTCTCCAGGCTTGTTAATAATGTGAGCTGGACACAAGCGTGAAGGAAAAGTCCATCTTAGAACAGATCCCTGCTGGGAAATCCAGGCTGTGAGCAGCTCTGCATATAACAAAGCTAATGGAAATTTCCAGGGAGGGCTTAGAGAGCTTAGTGACAGCCATAAAAGGGAAGAAAGTAAGAACTTGACTAAGTGGACTTCACTGTCCATGACTGATACAGTGTGGAGAATTGCAATTTTTCACCCTAAAGCCCTGGGCAACAAACGTCCTCTTTACTGCATCCACATCCAAGTGGCAACATGCTCTGTGCTACACAGAGCTTCTACCTTATGCCTTGAAAAATGTAAAGTGCTTCTAGCATTTCCATGTCTAGAGTTCGATGAACCAAAAGTTAAATGCTTACATTACCTGAAAAATATTCATTTCTCCAGTGTAAGCTCTGCTTCTTTGGAATAAATCGTCAGGCCTTGATTTGCAAGTCTCCTGGGAAACGTACTGTGAAAGGCTGCTCATTTACAAAATTCAAGCAGTATTTTGCAATGGGAGCTAAAAAACCTTTAGGCTTTCTGAAAAGGGGGATTGCACTATTTTAGATAGGTGTGGCTAAACCAGACCAAGTCTTAAGCTTAATTGAAAATCTGATTTAAACCAAGGTAATTGTGGTTGTCACACACATCTTGTTGTGTACTGAAGTTGGTTTGAGGTGAGATTGTGTGATCAACTTTCTCATGCAAGCATGATGTTAAAACTAGTATTTAGCCCACACAATAGCAGTATTTCTTTGATTAAGTCTTGATTAATTAAGAAGAGAAATTATGAGCTTCATATAAAAGGTAGTGCCCAACCAGTGTCCTCTGTTAAGTTCAGGTGTATGCTCTCCTCACTGTATCTTGATGTAGTCTGAAACATCTCTTCCGTAGGCTCAATCATTCATCTAAAGGCTGGAAAACGTAATCAGGAGCAATCTTGATACCGATCTTAGGGCTAGGAAGACACCAATGTGGGTTCCAGGTCAGAGATACATAAATGCATACTAAAGAGGACAAAGATGGTGCTGAGAGCCTTATGGCTTGAAGTCTTTTGCAAGAAGCAGAATTGGGAAAGGGTTAGTTGAGTAGCTGGCCAAAGGAAGAGACTGCTGAAAGGTAGCACTGAAGATGCTTGCTGCTGCAGGGAGTGCCAGCTGTTTATATCTGAACCACTTCTTTTGCCCAGCAGGGGGACAAACTCAGACCAAACTGAGAAGCCAGGTTAAAGTGATGCTGAGAATGTTGATCTCCATCATGGCCAAGTGTAGTGACCATTGTGGCCTGCTTATCAGTGTTTCCAGAGTCAGCAGCCGGAGCAGTGGCACCATCTGCTGCGGGTCCTCCTTCTAGGGAAGGAAAGCAAAGCCCTTGATTCTCTGGCAGTAAAGGAGTAGCTAACAGTACCCTGGCAGTGAAGCTCAGTTGATAAGTTAAAACCAATGAAAAAAGTTACGCATTAACTGAAATGCCTATTGATTTCACTA
The DNA here is from genome assembly GCA_013397935.1 of Dasyornis broadbenti. Classification (NCBI taxonomy): domain Eukaryota; kingdom Metazoa; phylum Chordata; class Aves; order Passeriformes; family Dasyornithidae; genus Dasyornis; species Dasyornis broadbenti. The sequence goes on along the minus strand of VZRN01004247.1, from coordinate 1,512,446 downwards.
TGTGCAAACTGACAGCATGGAGTTAGAATGGACTTCGCTGTCCAGCAATCCAATTGTACAGCAGTGAGACTCTGCAGAATAGGTAGGAGCATGGTCAGGAGCTTTTCACCTGGTGTACTGCATGTCAGCTTGGTACCGTGATGCTTTTGTACAAGTGAAATTGATCTACTCAAAGAAGTGTGTGTGCAGGAGCTGAGTTTTCTGTGTAGTAGAGGAACACAGTATTTGGGGGAAGAGAGGAAACATGGTATTGTCAGCTGCCATCTTGGCCTGGGAGAAGCTTTGTGGTCTTCTGGTTTCTTGTCTTGGGAGCTGGCAAAGGCAAGTAGGGTACACATTGGTGAGGAATACCAATCATGTTACATAGCTGTGGGGGACCATGCCTGTTCTCTGGAAAGCATGAAGAAGTGTGGGAGAAGAGCACAAGTCAGCTTGGCTCTGTTGTGTAATAGCTGTAGATACCAAGCACACTAGACTTTTTATGGAAATTTTGACTACGAGGTCAAAAAGTCCCTCTTGCCTAGGGACTGTGCCACTTAGCAGACAGCAAAGTGTGACAACTAAGCCTCAGCCAGTATATTAGGCAGGGGATGGAGCAGCCAGAGGGACTGGCACAGTTTTAGTGACAAGTTGCCATCTGTCAATAAACTCAGAAACCTCTGTAAATTGGCATCTCACTGGCAGCTGCTTTCATGGTGTATAATGCAACACAGAACTAGCTCAGCACAAAAAATAAAAAAGCAATGGCTGGTTACTTCCTGTAGACTCCATTTGTGAATTTGACCTGATTTTGTTCATCTCTTGCCCCAGGTCCTAACCTGGGGTGCTGTCACCCTGGCAGCCTAGTCCCGGGCCTCCAGCACACACTTTCCCATGCAGCATGTCTGACCCGCAGCATCCTCTAAGCTGGGGTTCTTGCCAGTACTGCTGAGGCATCTCTTTATAGGGATAACAGTTTTTACATGTATGTAAAACATCTTATTTGTGTTTGAGCCATAACCAGCTACCAACTACTTGCCATGAATCCTTCCTTCAGATTATGGAACTGCCCCTAGTTCTGAGACTCTTCAGGGTGGTGGAAGTCCAGCTCTTCAGCTACAGTTCCCTTCTGTCTATACAGGACTTTCTTGTTGGTTTGGTTTTTTTCCCCCCGCTTGCCTTGCTGTGATCACTGCACCACACTGCCAACTCTCCACCCAGCATCATCAGGTGTCTGCAGTCCAACAGCCATGTGGTGGTACACGGTACCATTTCAAAACTCCCAGGCCAGCTCACATGAGCTGTCAGCATGGTGTGGCAACACACTGTACAGAAAGTGCCTTCCACAGTAATGCAGCCTAGAGTGCTTCTGAAGGTGGAACACAGCAGAAGGTGGGAGATCTCCATGCTGCCTTGGACTGCATAGTGAGTGCCTGTCCTCTGACATTTCTCTATTGCACAGAGTAAGCTGGATTCGCTCTCACCCTCTTCTTGGTGGGACATGTACTTAGAGCATTATGGTGGTTTAGTTTCTGTGGTTGCCTGTAGTCTTCAGCAATTATTGTTAACCTTGTCTGTTCCTGTGAGTAGTAAGCCCTGACTTGGTGTATCTTTTGGGGAAAAGCATTGTGAAAGGTTTCCAGAGCATTGGCTGTTCCATTATACTTAGTAGCATTAGCTGTAAAATTCAAGTTTGGACTTTTCCTGACACACATATTGTTGATGCAGTACAAGCTTTTCTGTGGAAACTTGTTAAAATATCCTCTACATCTGTCCTTGCTCCACAGTGGCTGTCAGTGAGAGGGATGTATAAAGATCTTTTTATAGGTAGAATGAGAACCATTTGCAAAGAAATTAAATGTTGAATAAGAGCAGTGTCTTACTGACCATTACCTAGTGCAGGAAATGCTTGCAGATACCACAGGGAGAATTGGCCTTTCCATTCCAATTCTTTGTTTAGTCACATGGATTTAGGGTAACCTGATTTTATACACACAGTTGTGTGTCTTCATTTCCTGAAAGTCTCTCTGCTGCTGTTGCTGTATCTTGGTGCTAATATTGAATTGAAATGAATGGAATATTTCTGAGCAATCTGGTAATAACAGCACTCTGTTCGCAAGGTGGTTTATAGTGATGAGCCCTTCTAGTGAAAATGTGAACTGAGCTAGAACTTCAGTTTCTGTAGGGCAGGAATCAACAGTGTTCTTCATATTGCGGGGATGTAATGTGTGCTGGTTTGAACAGTGTCCTGTCATGCTAATATTTTTTCCTTCTTTGGCTTTTTAAGGGCCTTAAACTCTGGAATTGAGTACCACTGGGACCAGCTGAATGAGAATGTCTTCACTGTGCATTCCAGCAGCAGGAGCACTGAGCGGCCTGGGTGAGTCTCTTGGGTATGGAGTTAGAGAGACCTGACCCTTTCTTCTGTTTTTGTTACATCTGACAACATCACTTCTTTGTTCCCCTACCACTGGCAGCTTTAAATATGCAATTTTCTCCCCCTTTGACATTGCCTAGTTGGGTCACTTGGCCTTTTTCCAGCAAGTGGCATTCAGTGCCCAGAAGTGCCAGTGATAGTAAAGTACACGTGTCATTCAGGGCCCCAGTAACAGCTGTGGGAGGAACATGTGCGGCATGATGCATCAAAAACACCACATAAAGCAAATGACCTTTGGAGGATAACTGAAGAACAGGGGAGTTCACAGAGAAAAGGGCAAATCTATTGTGCCGACCTGATGACTGATTTTCATCCTTTTAATTGCTGGTCATGGAAGTTTTTTCTCAACAATAAACTCTAAAAATACAGCTAAATCCCTTGATGGCCCTGTTGGCTGTTTCAGTCTGTCCAGTGATGCACGTGCTAGTTGTTCTAAATACAAGGGTGGTGCTGCAGGCCATTGCTTTTTGCCATAGTGATGAGTACTTCTCTGTAAGCCAGCTGTTCTCAGCAAGAGGGTGATAGTTGTGTTTCTGAATTGTGAGCTTCAGCATACCGAGGAAGTTGTGAGCTTGTTTACAGGGCGAATGTCTGGGCTGTCTTACAGCCTTGGTCTGATTGTGGGTGAAAAATAAGAGTAGAGATTCTTTACTCTGCTGTGTGAGTGGATATTGCCAGTACTTAAGTTTTGACAGTACATAATCAGTCTGGTATAATGGGCAGCTTGAAGGCAGAAATACTGGTATAGAACGATCTAGCTCAAAGAGAGAGCAAGAAAAGTGTGGCAGATTTCAAAGCCTTATGAAAAAAGGTTGTGAATGAGGCAGTCTTTCTTGGAATCTCTTTACTATTCCCAGCACTTAGAGGTCAGTTTTGCAAAGAGCATCATGGCATTGTCAAGATTCAGCTGTAGCATTGCGCACTTCAACAGTTCGAGTCTGAGAAGCTAATGAGCTTTGAAGTGGTTCCTGTTGTTTGCTTTTGAGAACAGAGGATTTCTCTTGTCCGACTGGAATGGGCAGAAATGCCTGCTGGAGCGCATTCATGTGTGATGCTGACAAACTAGGAAGGTCCAGAGCAGGGAGAGGATACTGGCTACATCCATGGGAGTTAAAACTGCCCTACAGACATGCAGGAGGTTTTTGGTGTGTTTGTGCTTCTGCACTGCACGTTGTGTTGCATGCTCAACGCAGTGACTCCAAGAAAAGTTGTTCTGCAGGCTTAATGACGCTGCAGGGATGTCTCTCCCTGCCCATAAGACATGCTGCTTCTATGGAAGGGTGAGTGAACTCTAAGACTCCATTGGCTTAAAACTCAAGAGACCAGTGTGTGTAAATAAGTAAGTGCAGGTCACAGTTTCCTTCATCCCCATCCTCATAGTGATGAGTAGGTGCCTGGTTGGCATGGAGGCAAGAAGAGCCTCACAATGCATGTTTCAGTCTTGTTTGGGCATGTTGCCTCCAATGATCCTGGTCTTGTTTTTCTCTCTTTTCAGAACCAGCAGAGCCACATGGAGGACAGACAGGGACATGGGCCTGATGAATGCCATAGGCCTACAACCTCGAAATCCTCCCACCTCTGTGACATCACAGGGTACCCAGACCTTGGCGCCTCAGCTGCAGAATGCCGAGACTCAGACAGAGAGGGAGGTACAGGAGCAGGAATCCGCCTCTGCAGGGACTGGGGAAGGTAGGAGCTTAATCAGTGGGTTATCTGATACAGCTTACCTGGTGAATTAGGAGTTTCCACATAAATTCCACATCCTGTCAGTGCATTTAGGCTCTCCTCTTATCTCTTCAACAAAGATTTCTTCAGAGTCATTTGCCTGTAGCCGGGCCTAGATGATCTGGAGGGTGAATCTCTGGCCATATGAAAAGAAAAGTTGTCTTTTTCACATGCTTTGAGGAAGGAAAATTAATTCTTCTCCAGATCATTGTGTCTTTGTAGAATCAAGAGTGCTGCCTTCATTCCTCACACATCTCCTGTACTCTTAACCATCCGTATGGCTGCAGGTTGCTGAGAGGTATCGTTTCTGCCTCTGTGTTAGAGTTTAGCTTGGTCTTCTAACTTCTGCACAACGTCTATAGGCTTCACAAGCTCAGCATTTGGATACAAAATAAAATACTGTAAATCACTTCTCACAAAGCAGCTTTGAGGATTCTGTTTAGTTTGATTGATGAAGTATGTGATGAGTGCCCAGCTCAGCTATACAAAAATATCTTTAGTGGTTAGCAGTCCAGGAAAACTTACCAACATGTAAAGAGCTGGAAACAGCTGCTGTGCAATTCCTGTATAATGATAAAGTCACTAATCTGTTGAAAACATGTTGATTTTATCCAGGCTTCTTGTCTCAGTACTGTAGCACTGTGCTTTAATTCAGCTCTGAAGGCTTGGCTGGGGTGGGATTGGGCAGTGTATACATAGGAAAGACCAGAGAAAATCAAGGAGACAGTTTTGAAGTTATTGGTTCATGATGAACCCGCTTGCCTTTGGGAAGCGGCCCACAACACACACCTGTTTGTGCCCGTGTGCCTGCTTGTTCTCTGTCTCTGAAAGTTACTTTTTTGTATGTGACTCTTTCACATACAACTCTCTGCTGTGTAGTATCCAGCATGTGTTATAAGGCTTTGTGTTTCTCTGATCTCGGCTCTTCTGTTCAAAGTTAAGTGGGAAAATCCTGCCCTGTGGGGTTTCCATCTGCTTATCTCAGCAGAGCTGAGATTAACCTCTCTGGAAGGTTAGTACAATTGAGAGCGTGTGAATAAGACTGGAACACAGACTGTCTGGACAAATGCTGAACTCGTGGGAACTGGTTCTTCCACTGAATGTGGTACACAGACTGAGAACAGGGTGCAGTGTGGGACCTTCTTGCATCAAGGCTATGATGGCTGATACTGCAGGCTTTGGGAGTCCTTCTCTGCTCTGTTAAACCAGGAGAGTTCTCCAACACTGCTTCTCTCTCCTGCTGTTCTGCACTCGCCTGACGGTTTCTTTATCTTGTTCTTTCTAACCTTTCAATTTTCAGATCTAGATCATGGGCTTTAGCTACACGGTTAACAAGATGAGGAAGGGGTTGTCCTTTACCAGTGCCTTGGGCAGGGCATCTCTACATGTAACATTTGGAAGAAAAGGAGTGTAAATAACAAGCCTAGGACAGGTACTTTTCTTTGTCTCCCTTTCTTGCTTGGAAGAAGACTGGGGAGTTCCCCATCTGGTGTGATTTCCATCTCAGACATTGACTTACCAGATATCCCCTTGCAAATGGCCACACCTGCAAAATCGTCTGTCACACTCCTGTCAGCAATATAAGGGCCTGTAGAACAAAGGAGTTATTGCAGTTTAAAAATATGCGCCAGAGATGAGCCAAGATGTTTTACCCTGTTGTTGATCAGTTCCTGTGCCAGTTTCATTCTCAGTGGAAATTCCTGTGTAAGGGCTCAAGAGTAACTTGAAGCAGGAAACTGTGAAGAAAATAATGGTCAGAAGCATGAAAGATCAAAAAAATCAACAGTAATCCACAGCAGAAGAATAGTACAAAGACCTGAGGTGAAGCACAAGGACAAATTTTCGGCTGCAGTTACCAACACCTCGGGCACTTACCCAGGTACTTGTGGCAGACTACTGTCTGTTTCATCTAAGTCTTTGTGCCTCACATTACACATGAGCATAATTGGCTGCTTGTAACAGTAAGGCTACTGTTTTCCCAGCATCATCAACTCTTGTGATGCAGGTCCAGTGTGTTCCAGCTGGCAAGATTAGGTGCTTTGGTGCTTTTGTGATGGCTGATTTGCCTACTGTATCCACTGTAACTCTGCGTGTTGTAAGGGAAACTGTTTCCTACTAACATGAGGTTGACATCAGAGGCAAAAAAAAAAAAACAACCCAAAAAAGGGTAGAAATGTGCCACCAGTAACTTGGTGTGTGACCCAGGGCAAATTATTAATCATCTACTAAATGGGAATAAATCTTCCCATAGTAGAGCCCACCAGGAGCTGTGAAGATTAATTAGTGTTTTGTATGGGGCTTTGAAGATGGAAATCACTATGTAAAGGCTTAGCAGTATTATCAGCAGCAGAATGGATAATCAAGTGTGATTCTGAGTAATGTAAAGGAAAGTGGTTTAGTTATCACCCTGTCACGAGGGACTAAAAAGCCCAAACCAACCAACCAACCGGAAAAAATCCCCTTGTATGTTTAAAAAGATAAAAGAAAAAGAAAGGCTAGTGCTTCCCTGAGAGTGCATTTCTGTCCTCTGTCCTGTCAGCCCTGCTGTTTTGGGGAATTCTGGCTCACCGCATTTCTTGCAGATATGTGCTTAATGTACAAAAAAAAAAAAAAAGTGTGCAGAATTGCATCAGAAATCTAATTAAGCTCTGTGCAGGTATAAATAGTTTCCTTTTCTCATGCAAAGCTCTGCGGGGACTTTGCTGCTCTGATTATCTTTCTACCTCCTTTGGAGGAATGAGTATATGATGACTTTATTAGAAGTGAATCCCTCTAATGTCTGAATCTTTCTGTTTTGCAACAGTTAATAGCGGACTTGTGAACTCTGCTCCCATGCCACACATAAAGGACAGGAAGTTAGAGTTGAGAGAAAACTAGGAGAAATGCTTAAAACAGTGTTTGAGCTGTCTCCTATTTTCTTTTAAGCTGATAGACATAGTGGAAATAGTGATAGAGTTGTAACTTTCAAGTACCCTTAATTAGAAACAATCTGTTGGGAGTTATACTGTGTTTTCCCTTGCAAATAGACAAGCATGATGGGAGTGGGATCTGTATTCAGCTGGCAAATTGAATCTCACTTAAAACCCAACAAAAATTCCTGATGAGATTTAATGGCCCAAAGCTTTAACCTTTAGAAATTATATTTCCTGGTCCAGACTGGGTCAGCCTGTGGCTGCCTCTTGTTCAGGCTGTTGATCTGTGGAGAACACTGCAAGGGGCAGTACCTGTCAGGGTCTACAATTGTGCAAAAGCTGCTGCAGGCTGAAGAAGAGGGACCTCTGCAGAGCTGCAAGAGACTTGTTTGATAGTGGGCCCATGCTGTCCCCTGGCTGTTGACAGTATATCAATAGGTCTTTCAGGTAATCCAGTTGTTAAGGGAAAGAAAGAAACAAACCCAACAACAAATAACTGAAAAGCAATTATCATCTCATTTCCTATCATCTGCATTGTCTTTGGGGCTTAAAATTCAGGTAGCTAGCTCAGTGCTTGTTGTGCAAGTAGGCACATGTTATGAGTTACTGAAATTGTGGCCATCAAAATACTTGCTGTCAGTGGATTGCTACTTTGCCTGTCTTTGGGGGGGAGCAACATATTGACTACTGTCACGCCATATACAGTTTTTAACTTGTTTGGTTGAAGTGTTTATTATCAGCCAGTACAAATTTCCATTAGTTCCAACTGCTTTCAGAGGTTGCAGCAGATACATTTGAGAGGGAGGAGGGTTGTAAAATGAAGGCTTGGGTTTGTGAGATTCAGTCTGGTCAAACTAATGATAGTGAAAAGACAGCACATGCAAGCAAAACTTTCCTGATATAAGCAAAGCATCCTGAGGATGCCTGAGGAGCACTTAGAAGCAATCAGTGTGCCTGCATGTGATGTAACTTATTTAATGTGAGACATTAGGAACACGTGTCGAGGGGCTGCTTGGGCAGGAATACGGTGTCCCCAGCCGAGCCTCATGAATGCTAACAAGAAACATGTTGTTTTATGTTAGCTGAACACGTTCTTACAATGCTGTTGTCAGATGTGATGTGACTTAGTGCAATTAGTGTGGAAATGGGAAATGGGAACTGGGACACCAGGGATCAGCTTCCAGATCTGCCTCTCATTCTTCAAGTAGAAACGTGGGTAGATCTCTTAGCCTTTCATCTGCCCATCCATCTGTAAAATCTGCGTCATATGTCGTATAGAACTGCAAATTTTAGTTTTTCTTTAAAATCCTCTGAAAACCACTACCTAAAAAATAGGCTTGGGTTCTAGAAGTATGTACTATGCAAACCTTTACAGCGTGATCTACTCCAAGTACTTGGCTCTCATGGGATTAAATTATGTGGGCTACTGTTAAACTCTCATTACAAAAGTAAGTTTCACTCTTATGAATAGCCAAGGTGAGATATTACTAAGAAATTTTTTACAAGTTAAAGCAGTTGTGTCTTTTCTGAGTTCTGTGCAGTTGTTTGGATTAACTACCTCAGAAAGGAAGTGGGAACATGTTTCTGGGCTTGGTTGGAAAGAAAAGTAACTAGTAGTATTTCGTGTAGCATTAAGGGAGACATGATTAATCATATCTGGTTATGCTGTGTTGTGTCCCTCCCTTTTCTATTCTTATGCAAAGAGTGAATTAATTTTAAAATGCTGATATTTTTATCTTTGAGCATCTGAATTAGTGGGTCAGCTCACACCTCAGAGCTATTATTTCACGTTCTCTGAAGACTGAGATATCTCTGTAGTGCTTACTGTTAGTTCTAGTTTTGAAGCTTTGTTTGCAAACATGGCTTCTAACTACTGCTGGTTTTAGAAGAGGAATGTTGAAAATAGGAAAAAATTCAAGAGTAATGTCAGTATATTGCACAGACACAGGGGAGCTGATCTCATCCTTGCTTCTGTGGACTTGGCATTTCACCAGGTGTGTGCCATCTGTGCCCAGATGTAAACAAGTTGTACTCCCTATAAGTACTTCAGAGTCTACTTCATTTAGAAGTGGAAATACTCCTGCCTTATGCCCAGCTTCATCAAAGGGTTTGCCAGATGTTTTGCCTTTGTAGTCTTCTGTATCAAATTCTTGTCTTGCTGGAGTAGCATAGCAGAGGATTTTTAAAAACAGATGTATTAGCTAGGGAGTATTTTGTTAAATGTTTGAGACAGTCAGCTACATTGACAGAAACCCTCTGATCTTTGGGATGATTGCTCTCAAAAGTCATGTTTTGTTCTCTGGAATAGATGGGGTTTGGACTTCTGGAAAGGAAACAGGTTACAGTAGAAAACTTTTGTAGGAGCACAGCACTGCAGCAAGCTGAAACTTTTAGCAAAGAGGTGTGTGGCTTACAGCACTGCTATTGTTTTGGTTAAGTGTCTGTGTGCACACTCTGAACCTTCACCAAATGGGAGTCAGCTTATTTCACTGCTCTGAGTACTAATGTAGTCTGCATCGGCAGCCTGGTGAAAGAATGTGTGTGGGAGTCACCAGGCAGTAGAAACAGGCTGTGTGTGAATCTGTGCTGTAGCTCATCACAAGGCAAATTGCACAGGAAGCTTTGCTCTGAACTAGTCAGCCAAAGTCATCTTCAGAACCTAAGAGAGGGAAGGAGGAGGACAGTCCCCAAAGCAGAGGTGTTTGTTTGCTGCTTGAATGGTGAGACTCACTTCTGGCTCTGGACGGGCTGTCTTTCCGGAATTTTGAACATTGCTGTATCTCTGTGTTTGTAATCTGAAGGCTCATGCCTTGCTGATTCCTGCGGTGGTATCAGCCCTTGCCTGTTTTCTGAGCAAGCAGGTGCTTCAATTGGAAATTCAGCCATGGCATATGGTACTTTATGGGCAGCAAAAAACAAGGGGTGCTGTGATAAAGCACATGTTTGTAATGCTGAAGAGCATTGGCTGGCTGGGAGTCCTTGTTATTCCAGTGCTTCTGTACTGGACTAGTTTATAGTAAGTGATCTGTGAAAAGCACGGTACCTGCTGTTTCAGGACTTGTGTAGATAGGACTGTCTGGCATGTCTCTAGACCAGGTTGCAAATCTTGGCTTTCTTAAGCTTCCTCTCTGGCCTGGCCAGATGGTTGGTAATGCAGCGCTTACAAGTATGCCCTCAGAAGGAAGTGATGACTGAATCCAACACCATGCTTCTCAAATCTTCCACTTAGTTCTGCTCATGATTAATGCTTCAATATCCCTTGGCATGCATGTTTTTCATGCTGGAGTTTCCAGTATAATAGCTGCCTCTGTCCTCAGTCTTTGTACTGGTCAGCCAAGTTCCTGGTTCATACATCAACCACATCCTAATTCATACACCAACTGCATCCTGAATAGGATTTCTCTGCTAGAGTTGTGGGTGAGGCTCTGTCCAGGATATTCTTGCTCACTCCTCTAAGGCTCTGCTGCAGATTCTCATGTGGTTACAGATGTCTCTGTAGTCCCACCAATGCTCTAATCAAAGGGCTGTGTATAGGGCTGTATGTATAGTGGATATAGCAGGTTTGCTACATTCCTAGCAGAAAGGGACTTACTCTACTGGTGAGAGTTAAATTTGCCCTTAATGTTCATAACATTTCTACAACAGGGCAGTGTGTCAGCAGACTTACTTGAGGATGAAATTAATCGTGTCCTATGGTGAGGGAAGCTGGTAGTGCTTGATGGAAGTTCCACTGAGCCCATGAGAAAAGGGAGTAAGCTGTCACTGACTGACTGCATGACATCCCTACAGTAGCATGGTCTGGACTTTGCTGAACACCTTAGCTGTCATGCTGGATACATGATCATACAATCATTTAGGTTGGAGAAGACCTCCAAGATCATCAAGTCCAACCTTTGACCAAACACCACTATGTAACTAAACCATAGCACTAGGTGCCATGTCCAGTCATTTCTTGAACAGTTCCAGGAACTGAGACTCTACCACTTCCCTGGGCAGTTAAAATGAGTAACTACCCTTTCCGTGAAAAAATTCTTCTTAATGTCCAACCTGAACTTCCTCCAGTGCAGCCTGAGGCCATTTCCCTTCAACCTGTTCCTTGTTACTTGGGAGAAGAGACTGAATGCTGCCTGGCTACAACCCGCTTTCAGGTAGTTGTAGAGAGTAATAAGGTCTCCCTGAACGTGCTTTTCTCCAGGCTAAACAGCCCCAGGTCCCTCATCTCTTCTATGACTTGTGCTCCAGACCCTTCACCAGCTCCATTGCCCTTCTCTGGGCATGCTCCAGCACCTCAATGCCCTTCTTGTAGGGAGGGGCCCAAAACTGGGCACAGGGTTCAAGGCATGGCCTCACCAGTGCTGGGGGACAGTTACTGTCCTGGTCCTTCTGGCCACACTATTGCTGATACAGGCCAGGATGCCATTGACACAGACTGGATCGTGTTCAGCTGCCATTGACCAGCAACTCCAGGTCCTTTTCTGCTGAGCAGCTTTCCACCCGTGCTTCCCCCAGCCTGTAGTGCCTCATGGGGTTGCTGTGACCTAAGGGCAGGACCTGGCTCTTCACCTTGTTGAACCTCATACAATTGGCCATGGCCCATGATCCAGCCTATCCAGATTCCTCCTTAGACCCTTTCTACCCTCCAGCAGTTCAACAGTCCCACCCAACTTACTGTCATCTGTAAACTTACTGAGGGTACACTTGATCCCCTCATCCAAATCGTCGATAAAAATATTAAACTCCACAGCCTCAAGTGGTTTTGTTTTCCTAGTCAGTGTGGCATTTTGGTTTTTATTGTGTTTTAACTCCTTCCTACATCTAGCCTTGTTGACATTTGTGTTCATTTCCGTGGTGCCAGGAGAGCTCACGCCTTTCTCCACAAATCAGCAGCACTGTGATAGCTTCATGGAGGTGGGAGTGAGATTTATTTCTTTAATAAGAATCAGCAAGATCCCACTGTGGAATGTTTCTAGCAGTTTATTATTACAGATTGTTCTCCCCAAATGCTCCAGATAGGGTTTGTAGCAAAACGAAGATGTTAAGAAACAAAACTGGGATGAACTTCCCTGTCATGGTGATTTAATCTCCTACATGGTTAATTTTTTTGCAGGATTTTCTTCTTCTAAAGTAATCTTGAGCAACCGAGGTATCTGACGTGATACCTTGATCTGATCTGATGGTTCTCTCAGAGCTCAGTATAACCAGCCTGGCTATAAAGGGTGGGCTCAAAAATAAGAGTAGACAAAGACTGTGGATCTTGAGATGTTTTTTTGTATTCCTCGAAAGTTGTCAGTCAAGGGGAGCAGGAGCCTACACACTTAATCGTAGCTGATGTGGAAGACGATGTTCTGGAGCTGTTGTCTGCTGTTGGCCAGCTTTTTATGTCCTCCCTAGACTGATACTGGGGACATTGCCATCATGTAATCTGTCTGCAGTCTTCTCAAACAAGTGAAGCAGGAAAAGCCATGGAGTTCTTTAACACCATGGTGAAATATTTGGTTTATTGCAGTGCAGGCTGCAGTTTTTCTTCCTGTCCCCATGGGACTGGCAGGATTGTCTCTACAGCTATGATAAAACATCCTGCCTTTTTGACTACTGCTCTTTCCCCCACCTTTATGGCCAGATAAGAGCTGCTTTTCCATGGCTTGGACATGCAAGTCTGTGAGGGATACCTGTGGAAGTGGCCAAGATTTTCTTGACAGAATTCGGTGCCTTTGTTTGACACTTAACCAAAACTTATGGAATAAAACCCATCTTCTGTCCCAGCACATGCACACTGCATGATGCAACTACTCAGCATGCTTTATTTTGTGTTGTAGTTTGCCTTGTGCATTAGAGTTGCTTCTGCTTTCTTTTGCAGGTGAAGGTCCAGAATATGGGGCCAGTGGGGAGGATGCCCTGAGTAGGATTCAAAGGCTGATGGCAGAAGGTGGCATGACTGCCGTGGTTCAGCGGGAGCAGAGCACCACCATGGCGTCCATGGGCGGTTTTGGCAACAACATCATTGTGAGCCACCGGATCCACCGCAGCTCTCAGACTGGTGCAGAGCCCACTGGAGCTGAGGGCACGTCAGCACAGCAGTCCACCTCTCAGCAGCTGGGCACAGAGCTGGAGGGACGCATCCTGTCAGAGTCTGTGCAGCTGCCAGAGCATGGCCTGAGCCCGCGGACAGCCCCTAGTGATAGTGAAGGACAAAGCGCTGGTGCCCTGGACTTACCAGAGCAGGCCCAGTCCTCAATGGACACCGAGGGACCAATTGAATACAGTGACCTAACTAATAATAACCATCTTCCTGACAGTACCAACTTCTATAGTAATGACAGCACCAGTGGGGAGTCACGGAACAGGTAGAGTTTGAGTTGTGTATTGGTGCTACCCTTGTACTGCTCAGCAGAGACCTGTACCTCACAGCTGGCCAGGAGCTGGAAGAGTAGGGATGGGTGGCTCCAAGAGGCTTCAACTCCAGAAGTCCTCTGAAGCTGGTGGTTCAGAGGGCTTCTCTATCCTGGGTGATGGTGGAAGGGATAAGAATTTCAAGGGATGCCATGGGGAAGAAAGCATACTTCCAACATTCCCACTGCTGAAGAGTTAACAGGAATACATACTCTTTGTGCTGCACATCAGCCAAATTTTGAAGCCCCATGGCACCCCCTGAGCTAACCCCTGCAACTTGGTGTGTCATCCTTTGTAAAGCCTTTTTCCATTCCTGTTACCTGCCCTTTTACACCCATGGAGCTGATCAGTAGAGTGAAGAAAGGGAAGGGGGCCTGCAGCATCCTTCTGGAGACAGGCAGTACCGGGCAAACCCAGGTGTGATGCTCCAGCTCTGCCACTGGAGTGGAGGAGTCTTCCAGGCCACAGTCCCTCTCCATAACTCAGCACTGCTCCCCCCCAGAGTGTAGTGTTCTGAGACCAGTCCTGCCTATTGCTGTGATCTTTTCTGGGATGGGCTTTGCCAGAACATGCTTGGGTCAGGATATGCTTACAGGTGGGGATCTTTCCTTTTTAAAGTTAGTTTAGGACTTGGCTGGAACTGAAGCAGAGATGCTGTATAGATGGGTAGAGGGACAGGGACTACTGCTCTCCAGTCAGGATGCAGTTCACACACAGATGTTCTAAGCTGTGCCAATATTAACATGAATGAGCCACTCCAGTGGTTTCATGGTGCCAGGACTGAGCTGCACCTCCTTGGCAGGGGGCAGGAAATGTCTTTCAGCTCCAGGCCAGGGTGTGAGGTATGGGTCTGTGATGTAAGGTGTTGCATGTGAAATCTTGACCTTGTACATGTAGTTTCTAGTGGAGAAGTCGAGGCTCTGATACTTTGTTTTTAGTCTCAAATGTGATTTTCCTTTTCGTTTGTAACTCTCCATCCCTAGCAGGCTTGTGAAGGAAGTACAGGGAGAGTGTGAGTGCTAACGAGGGAAACACCAAAGATCAATGTCATTAAAATATGACAAACCCTTGCTTGACCTCCTGTCTTCATTTGTGTGATTGGTTGTCTCTGTGTTTGGCCCTGGGGATGGATGCATCCATCTCAGAAGCTCAAGGCAGCTTACAAATGTCAAATGATGACCACCCCCGTCCCAGGAGGAAAGCAGACTCAGCCTGTGAGTTGAAAGCCCAAAATGGGGAAATAGGAAGGAACATTTGGGAGTCTTGCTTGAAAATCATATTTTAACCAGTCTGGAGATGAGCAGGCACCTCTGCATTTCCTATCATCTAAGTACTGCAGTATGGACAAAGAGGAGCATTTCACCTATCCTGCTTAAAAAGGTGTGTAGAGATGGAGCACTGAGCATCTTGGGCAAGCAGAGAGTGGTCTGTCTTCCTGACCTCTTGATGCAGAAAAGGCTTGCAGTATCTGGCTGTTCTGGGTAAAGGCATGCACACTCCTCTGTTACCACTGTGCTGTGAGGGATGTTTCCCCTGCTGTCTGAGCACCTGCCAGCAGCTGCTGTGCTCCTGCCCAGCTCCTCTAGATTCTGTGCTGCTAAGACATTACAATAAATAAGTCTGTCATTAGGCAGCACTCAAGCTCCCAGTCAGAAGAGTCTGTTAGAGAACATTAAGCAAATCTTCTCTTAAATCACAGCCTGGAAATGAACCTTAAATCAAATCAGCTGCTGCCAGGCCTCATTGTGGAGTGTTAATGAGGCTCTAAAACCTGCCCTGAGCCAACCACATCCCTGATCTGACAGGAGAGCAGCCTGAAAAATGGGATTCCCTTGTGTGGCAAGGAAGGTTTCATGCATCCCTATATTGCCTTACTGGAGTGGAGTGGCCTGAGGATGTGCTGGCAGTTGGGAGCCAGAAGAGCTACGTCTCAGATGGACAGACAAGGCAATGCAGGTCTAGACAGAGCTGTTTATTGATCTGCTTGAAAACAAACTAAAACAGAACCTGGAAAAAAAACTGCTTCAGCTCAGCCTGACATTACTTCTTCCCTCTCCCTGCATGATTTCTGGAATAATCTTGAGAGCCATTCTTGGTAGATGTGTTGCAGAGCATTTATAGATATCCATTTTCAGAATGAGCCAAGCTAGCTACAGAAAAATTTCCATCTCAGTTGGAGAAGTGTCTTCTGGGTTGCCTCACCCTGGTGCTGGCAGATTCTCAAAGCCTAGTGCTGTTGCTGGGCACTCTGGCCAGGCTGCTGTGCAGGGGCCTGAAGCCTGCTCTGCTGACAGCTTCCCCTTCCAGAGCTGCCCCTGTTGCAGGCTGTGGTAGAACAGGGTGTGAGCTTCAGTGGGAGCCCAAGCAAACTACAGCAGCTGTCTTTGCCATTGGCACGGCACATCTGTGAAGCTCTAAAGCAGTTTTCCATTCAAGGCTTGAAGAGGAGACTCTTCTGATGAGGTAAGGGTGGAGTGGAGGCCTGATCAGAGCAGACACCTTTGTAGCTCTGAGCCAAAGGCTGGTAACAGTTGAGCCTGACTGTAGCCTGTGTTCCTACAGGCTTTAAGCAGGAGCAGTGGGCACAATGGGTGTGGACAGGCTTAATCTTCAGGCGCTGGCTTGGACATGCTTTGTAGATGACCTCCTGTGGCTACACAACTGAGCAGGTGCTCTCAGTGGTAGTGGGTTTATATGTACAGTGCTTTTCTTTTGAGTTTCAGGCCTAGAATCTACCAAGCTCAGATTATCCCTGCCTGAGATCTGATGGAGCGAGTTGGGTGGGAAGACGAGGGGACAGGAGGGAAAACTGAGCCTGCTTACTCAGTGGGCTCACACACTAATGCAATTTATTATGCCTTCCATGCTTCTTTTGGGACAAAAATCTCTTACCTGCTTTGGACTACCCTGCTCCAGCCCAGCAGGCTTCCTTGGTTGTTTCAGGCAGGGCTGATGTAACTGTACCTTCAAGCAACACCCTGAATCTGCATGGTGACCTGAGGCCTGGAGCCCTGCACAGAACAGGAGGCGATGGGATTGCCCATGCCTGGGACAGTACAGCAGCAGCTCAGGGTGCCTTCCCCAAGCCTTGCAGCTTTACCTGCTCACTGCAGTGTGCCAGTGCAGCACTGAGGCAAATGCCATGCCAGGAGCAACATGGAAATTCAAAAAGAGCTGCTTCAGGAAACCAAACCAGAGCTGTGCATACTTGCTGGCCCAATTTAGGATGCAAAATGAGAGCTTTGCTGCGTAGGAGCAGGAAATAATCTTAAAAAGTGAAAGCTTTTCTCAGCCATAGACTGTCAGGAGCTTTTAAATGTGCTAACAAAATCCTGGGGAAAGGAGAAATATGGCACAGAGAATTTTATTTAGCTTTCAAAGGCTTTTGATAAAGTCTTTATTAAAGAAACTTAGTCACCTCACGGGTGAGGGGTAGAGTCCTTTTGGAGATAGAAGCTGTGGGAATTGGAGTCAAAAGTAAGAGCCATTTCTTGGCGTGGAATGAAGTTAATGGTGGGTTGGCCGGGTTCAGTAGGAGCCAGTGTTCTCTGAAAGCCCTAATGAGCTGAAAGAGGAGGGGAACAGCTGAAGATACAAGATTATTTAGGTTAGCTAGGAAGAGGGAATGTGCCAGAAACCTGGGGCAGGGGGAGGAGGTACTGGTTGGAGCTTCTGTGCTGGAAGGGGACTTTTTGTATGACTCCTTCACAGATGGAAACCTGCATGGGTGCTGCTGCAACCACTGAATGCTCTGGCATCCCTGGGCCTGGGGACCACTCCAGAGGGTGAGCACTGCCTGGAGGGAGACCTGGGATCCTGGAGAGGGTTGCTGAAGCCCTGGTAGGTGGTACAGGGAAGTGGTGATGCCTGCTTATCCCTGTGAGTCCCAGGTTTTCTGCCCTCACTGCTTGGCTGATCTATTGCTTCATCTCCAAGTACCTCTGTTTGACTCCCCCTGGAAGTCCCACGCTGTACCCACAGGGGGCTGCTGTGGGGTGACCCCTATGACTGGGTGGTGGTGGGACCCCAGCTGTTTGTGATCACTGGGAGATGTGCTGGGCAGGAAGGGGAGGCAGGGACCAGGTCACAGCTGGGTGCAAGGGGAGTCTCCCATTATTACTGATGCCAAAGCCAAGCCCCATAACTTGTTCCTCCAGTTGCTGCTCAGGCTGCTGTCAGGAGCAGTTGCCCTCTCTGCTCAGTGCCAATCTGTCAGAGAAGTTGCTCTCCAACAGGAAAAGGCAAATTAATTAAAGTGTGCAGCATGTGAGCCATCCACCACTAATTGGGATCTCAGTGTGCAGTGTATAGATGTCATGCCATAGCCATCTCTGCGTGGAGGGGGCTCTCAGCACACGAGGGAGCTGGAGGGCACAGCAGCCTTTCCAAGCTGCCACTCTCTGCCAGCCAATTAATGCCAGTGTCCCTCTCTCCTTATCCCCGGGAGCAGAGGCCGCTCTCCTGTCCCTGCCCAGCTCCTGCCGTGGTAATGGGCGGGAAGCCCATACAGCCACTCTGTGCACTCTGCTGAGCACGAGGGTTTGTTTTCCCTACAGCATCTCAAACAGAAGTGCCTCTCATCTGTTCCCAGTGAACTCCCTCGGCTCCTCTTTGTTTTGCCTTTCAAGCAGTCGTTGATGACATGTGGCACCAGTAGGAGCTGGCAGGGATCAAGCTGTCTTCACTAGAATGCTGGCCCTGGGCATCAGCTCTCTTTCTGCCAGGAGCCAGCATCCCAGAGAGGACATTGTGAAGCTTCCCCTTTGCCTCTCATCTGAAAATCAATATGCTGCTGCTTGGCCTCCAAGCATCCGCCTTTTGTGCCAGGGTCTTGCCTGCCAGTGCCGGTCCGGCTCCTCCAGCTCGATGGTGCCATATGGGAGTGACTGAGGGTCTCATGCAGCAGCTCAAATAACTCAGTGGAACAGGCAAAGTGTGAGCAGTGGGAGATGTGAGCACAGCACGGAGCAAATGTCACCACTGGAAAAGTCAGCCAGACACAGAAGTCTCCAGGAGGACCTGTTGCTTGAACTGGACCACTGCGTATGTGGAGAGCTGCAGCCAGTCTCTACCACCCCACTGAACCTTTGCTTCAGCTGCGGCAGTGAGCTCCAGACAGGCACATGGATTTTGGCAGCTGCTGAGGTTTCTTTTTCTGTCCTTGCATCCTGGCCTCCTTCAGCTTGGGAGTCCCTCTCTTTCCAAGCTCAGGAAACACCGGAGGCTCCCAGGCCCTTCATTCTTACTCTCTGAGCTCCCAGCTCCAGCTTCACAAAGGCTGGGATAAATAGCAGATACTGCAAAAATGTGAGGTGTTGTGGTCATTTAGGCTTGGTTCTTTCTATTTCTTAGGCTCAGCTACATGGCCCTTCCTGGAGTTTAATGCTGGACCCCTGATACCATCATAGCTATTAAAGCCTGTCCCTCAATCCCCAGTTCAATAATAGAGTAATAGCCTGATAGGATCAGGAGCTGGCTCGGATGGCAGATGGACTCCAGTCCCTTCTCCAGCACAGCGTGGGGCACTGCCACCCCATTGCAGGGAAACTTTAATTTGGAGATTATTTGTTTTCACTGCAGACTTTGGGGATGGGGGAATAAGTAAGTGGTGGTTGCTGGCTGCTGACCAGGCATGGCTGAGAGCCCTTTGCTGGCTGATACCCAAGCCCAACTTCTCTCCTTCCCCATGGTCCTTGTCAAACTTCCCCATGGTGTTGTAGTCCTGGTTCTGCCCTTTCCCTGGGGGTCGTTACCTCTCGGTTTGCTCATCCTGCCACCAGGGGTCCGTGCTTTGTCAGGGGCCATAAACTCCTTCCCCCTTCAGCCTCAGGCAGAATCAGAAAAGGCTCAGAGGGGCTAATGAAGACTGACTGGCAGCCACTGGGGAGGCTGATATTAAAACGTTTAAGTGCTACGGCAGTACAGAGGGTTGCACTTATCTGTCTGCCCAGTGCAAAAGTTCCCATAGAAGCCCTGCCAGCAGCCCTCTGCTAATCACCTACATCAAAGGAAATGCTAATTAAAACAATTATTTAGGGAGGGACTGAGGCTGCTCCTGCTGCATTGCTGAGGCAGGGACAAGCACAGCCATGAAACAGCAGCTTTAGGGCTCTGGTACCTATTGTGGCTGGCAAGGGCAAGTGGCACTGAGAAGCACAAGTTTGTTAAGGCATAGGGAGCGCCTGGGCCATGGGTCACAGTCAAGGAGGACAAGAGCTGAGCATGCAAAAGCAGCAGTAACCCTGCACAAGATGCTGCCTTGCACCCAGCCTTCCCACCCACAATGTGGGAGTAAGGATCTTGCTCCACAAACACTTTATTTCAGTGTCACGCAAGCTCTGCTGGTTCTTGGTAGGAAGGCTGGGGCTGCTCCTCACAGAGCTGCAGCCCCAGGCTCAGTGGTTGGCAGCGCTTGGGGTGCAGTGACCCAGGAGAAGCCCTGGAGATGGGTTTGCTCTGGAGGCATTGAGGATGGCTAAACCCAGCATTGCTTTTTTGATGAGATCTCAGATTTGGTTGACAAAGGTAGCTGTGTCGGCATAATATGCTTAGGCTCCTGTAAGGCATTTGATATAATACTTCCTGACAGCCTGATCAGAAATTAGCCCTATCCAGCACTCTGTGGGTTTAATGCAGCTAAGTGCAATGCTGTATATTGGGGGAGGCAGAATGTAGGTCGCAGGACTGAGATGGGGCTGCACTGCGCCAGCGACCAGGCGAAGGTCAGAGCACCCACAGCACCACTGGGGCCTGTCCTGCAGAGGGACTGAGCTCATTCCCTACAAGTTACTTCAAAAATTAAACTCGAGGAATTGCTCAGCTAAAGCTCCACCAGAACTCCAAGGTGCCATGGAAGAGCCAGCTTGGAGACACTAGCAGTCAGAAAATCACAAGTGACCAGAATTGCCATCCAGGTCCCACATGCTGCTCCCTGTCTCAGTGCTGTCTGGGCTTGCACTTGCTCCCCTCAGTTCCTCCCTGCAGGGTTCAGAAGGATGGGGACACCTCCTTTCCCCCGGGTTTCTCCAGGCTCCTGTCCCCTGTTTCTTTCCCTGCCCTTTGGCTCTTATTCCCGCTTAGGTGATTTTCCCTAGCGACCATCTCCTACATTTTCTTTTCTCCCCCTCTGGATCATTTTTTATCTTATGCTCATCAGTGAGCATGGGCTTTTCTTCCTAGGTGCATTGCTTCCCACACAGTTGAGATTAATGGGAGCAGAATGGTCTGGATGCTTGCTAGGACTTAGATCCATCCACAGGGTCACCCCAGGGTGGTACAGATTCGTGAGCTCTGCTGGCCAAGAGCAGATCCAGGCTGTGAGTGCCCATGTCCTGCCCTCACCACCGTGGGAGTCACTCGTTGGTCATTTGAGGGTTGCGCAGAACCACCCTGCATGGACACCCTCCTCCCGCCCCCGTGCTGCCAGCCCCAGCCCCACTGGCTGCACAAATGTTAGCTTAAGGAGCAGTGAACAGCCCTGAAACTGCTGAGGTTCCTCCCACCTCGAGCAGCCCTTGCTCTGTCCTCATCAAGGCTGTTTAAGGCTGTCCAGATGGCCTAATGTACCTCATCAAAGTACAATTTGTATCACAGTGCACAGCTATTTGAAGCATCCCAGCCTGGGACTGGCAGTAACACTTTGGCCAGTGACACATCTGCCTCGATTCATTGGGGAGGTGATGGATGAAGGGACTGTGGTCTGCAGCCCAGTGTGGGAAGGCTGGCCGAGCACTCAGGCTGAGGGACCTGAGGGACCAAGGGGGCTCTTGCATTGGCAGCTGTGGGCTGCTGCTGGTTGGTTGTCCCCCAGTCGTTGGCAACTACTGCTGTGGGGATGGTTGGAGATGCAACAGGTCCTGTCCTTTGGGAAACGGCTGGAAAAACCCTTTCAGCCTGGCAGGAGCATGGGGTTTATCTCTCCAGCTGCCCTGACCCCACTTGCAACCCCATTGGTTTTGTGCTAACCCTTTGCAGCCCCCCAAAGGGTTGTTCCTTCCTGCTGGCATCTTCAGCTATTTGAGGGAAGCTTATGAAGCACTGCTTTGCTTTGCTTTCACTCTCTGGACAGGCTCTGTGTGCTGCAAGGGTTCTCCTGCACCATTCTTTAAAAGGCTGGTGTGCTCCACAGCTAAGGAGGGAGAGGTCTTGACTTCTGTGCTGGGGTTGCTGCAAGGTTTCCAGGCCAGGTCTCAGGCCTTGAATGGGTGAAATAAATAAATTTTCGTAAAATAGTTTTACCTTTCAAACAAATAAGACTACAGCTGCTTACTTTCCTCTTTTGAAATACTATCACTACAATAATGCTTTTTAAAATTTCAGTCATACAACCTATTTAGGGTCAGACACTCAGTTGGGTATGAATTAATTCAGCTCATCAGAGTGTAGTATTCCTGAGAAGAAAATTTACCCTCAAGATGTGTTGCTCTCACTCTGCTCTGAAAATGAATATAGATTTCCCCCACTTTACAGTAGCAAGAGGGAAACCTAGTTGTTTTTTTGTTGTGCTATGGGAATGCCTGCTATCCCACTTCCCTGCAGTACTGGGGGTTGCTGGCACACCACAAGAGCTGGGGGAGAGCAGAGCTAGTGTGAGCAACTGCCCAGGTGGGTGCATGAAGGGAGACTGGAGGAGTTGGATAAGGGTGGTTCGACCAAGCAGCTGCATGGACCAGCAGCTGGAAAAGGTCCAGCCAGAGTGTGGGGATAGGAGTGCTGTGAAATGGGGTCTGAAGGTTCCCCCACTTCTGTGGTGAACTCAGCCAGATCTCTCCCAAGCAACAATGGCTGGTAACACTGCATCTCCAGCAAGGCAGTGGAAGCACTTGCACTCTGGAGGTGTTGACAGCTCCTCTCCTCACATTCCTGGTTCAAGGCCGTGTACTCAAACCCCTCTTGGAAGGGGCTCTGGTCCCTGACTGGGCTCTGACTCAGCCTGGCTGTGTAGACTCAACCCTATCTGCAGCTCCATCCTCCAGCTGAATCACCCAGGGGCTGGAAATTACAGACTCATTTTCATTAATAAAAACACAAGGCTGGGCTGGGATTTTTATTTATTTTGCTGGTGTGATTACCTGCCTTCCACCTGTAGCTCCCCTAGCCCCTTCCTGGTAAAGGGGGGGTGCTTCGCATGGGATAATGGACTCCCAGGGGCACCTTTTCTCTATGTCATGCCCAAAAAATCCCAAAGCTCCGTGATCCTCGTCCCAGACAGCTCTTCAGTCCAGACTACTCTAGCTGTTGGCAAGGGAAGCTGCCAATCCTACCCCAGCTGCTGAAAAGTTGCAGTGCTGCACTGGAGCATCCTCCTGCCTCAAGCAAGGGTCTTGGTGCCAGGTGCCCAGGAAGAAGCTCTTTGCTGCCTGCCTGGCTGGGCTTGCCAGCCGAATCACCGGCTGGGGGTGGGCATGGCCCTCGTGCCAAGGCGCAGCACAGCAGGTCTGGCCATGGGGAGGACAGGAAGGCTCTGTGTGTCTGTGCATGTACACATGTGTGTGTATGTGCAAGGGAGCACCCACAGAGCAGAGAACGGCTGCAGCACGGAAGGATGGAAGGACAGAGCTGGGCTGGCAGCCTCCTGCCCTCTTCCTCTTATGCTCTCTGCCCTGAGAAAACTTATTTAAATAAATTATGCAATTACTGCAAATTAAGGGGAGGGATCAGTGCCAAAACAGAGGCTGGTCATTTTCAATCTTCCCACATCCTCCAGGTTTTCTGGGTGCCCTCTCCCCTTTTCCTGAGGTGGCTTTTCCTCTCACTGAGATCATTGGAGGTAGGGAGACCTGCCTGGCTGGAGACTGGATCCCTTCTCCCTCAGTGTGAGCTGACTCTTTTTGGCTTTTGTGTCCCGTTGAGGGGACTTGTGCGTCCACCTTCCCCAGGGTCCCCAGCTCTGGGGTGAGTGGTCCTGGGGCTGTGCCTTGCAGGCGGCCCGGGCCCCGCCACCCGCTGCTCTGCAGCCACCTCCTGCTCGCCTCCCAATTCCCTGGCAGACACAGTAGTGAGATTATCGTAATGATGTCCGACAAGGCAGTATCAGGAATTACGTTGATAAATCTAAACAGACAGCTTACAAAAAACCCAACAAAAACAAAACAACCACAACTGAACCCAGGCTTGTAATTTAATACAGGGTTATTAGCCTGGCCATCAGAGAACAGAGCTCTTGGCATCCTGCAGCCTCGAGCCTCCTCTGTCCCTGAGTCTGCCTTGAGATATGGCCTCTTGCCATAACAAAAGACTTTAGCCAAGTTTTTGGCTTGGCTTGGGGTGGTAAAGCCTCCTTGGTGAGTGCTGGGGCTGGGTTTGTGGGTACAGACCTGTGGGGTGCATGGAAGAACCCAATGCCAGCAGTCTGCCTTCATCCCTGCAGTGAGCAGCAATTCAGTATCTATAGCCAACCCATACAGGGCTCTTCTTCCCAGGGTAAACTTCAGTGGGCAGAGACTGGGGAGAAGGAGTGAGAGGGACAGTCTCGTGTGGAAGGTGTCAGTGCTGGGGGTCTGCCCAACGATACACTCGATGCCCATGGGATGAAGACAAGTGACCCGTGGCCTTGTACCTGCCCTGCAGCAGCCTGGTGCCAGGGCCAGGTCCCTGCCAGGCACAGAGAGGTGCAGGGCAGGGGCAGCATCTTTCTTGGGAAAGGAAGGATCTGCTTCATTCTGGCTGTATTAAATGCTTTCTTGATGTAGGAACTGCTGACTAGTTTTTACCTGCTGGGAATTTTGCTCACTTGCTGTGTTCCTCTTGGTTTTCTTCCCTGTGAAGGACACTGTAGGTAGCATTAACATCAGTGGGGCCTCTGTGTGAGGTAAATGTGCCTGTGGGGAGCACAAATTCTGTCCACGTGGGGATCAGAGCTGAGCTGCCTGAAGAGAGCTCTTTGTCCCCCAGCAGTGCCAGGGATTATCTCAAACCAAGGGAAATGTGCTTTTTGAAAAGACATGTTTAAAACAGGGAGTGCATTTAAAGCAGATATTTATTAGACTGCATGTGTTTTAGAGGGCAGGCTCCCAAAGCCGCTCAGTGAAGTAAATCTGATGGCAGGGCAACTGTGCCGCAGGGCTGCTGGCTCTCTGCCCCAGCAGTGAAGAAGCCTGGGGGGCTGCAGGGAAGCCCCCAGAGAGTTTTGGGTTTGCCTCAGTGCCCCAGTGCAGGGAGGATGGCAAGCCACTGCAAGGCTTGGCTGGGTAGTTCAGTGCCTATGCGGATCTGGGGCTTGTCTCCTCATTTGGGATGAGTTTCTCATCCAGGAATGGCTACATGTGCCAGAGGTGGTCTTGGCACCATGGAGGTTTGCCAGGTCTAGAGGCTCCTACACCTGTCGTCCAGGGACGCCCACAGCGTCCTCTCCTGCAGCTCTGCCACAGCCACTGGTACGTCCTGCAGAACTCAGCAGAAATAGTTTGCACCAGTCTCCTGAGCTGGAAGGTGTCAGCAGGGCAGCTGACCCTGAAAACCTTTTGGAGGGCAGGTGACAGCACTGGCCACTGGGCTGCTGGGAATCCTGTGCAGTGCCAGGGAGGAAGCCTAGGCCCCACTGCCGGCAAGTGAACTGCTGTGTGAGTAAGCATGGTGGGGTAGTGAATTCATGAATTAATGAAGTAGTGAATTAGAAAATTAACTAATTGAACTAATCTGTTAAAGGGGTTTGAGCCCCTGCTTGTTTTTTCCCTGATGGCCAGGAAGCAAGTTGTGTGGGACAGGGCCCTTGGGAGCTCATGGCAACCGCAGGGTTCCCACACACCGCCTAGCTCCGTAGTCCAGACCCAGCCCATGGGCACAGCAGTCACAGGGAAGATGTGCTGTCTTCTGTGTAATGTGAGAAATGGCAGGAGAACAGCGCAAGCTTACATTCCTAATTTTTTTTTTCTTTTTTTTTTTTCTGTTTAGCCACTTAGCTACTGANTTTTTTTTTTTTTTGGATAATAAGTATAAAAGAAGTGATTCAGAAGCACTTTCCCCCTTCCATTACCCGGAAAGCAAGTAAGAGTTGCAAGAGTGGGGACTGCAACAAAACAATTATATTGAAGTATTTGAAGTTGTGCTTATATGGCAAATGTGACAAAACTGAGTGCAACCTTAAAATAGCAGCAGCAATCTTTTAAAACACAAAAAGCAGATGATTATTGACTGAAGAAATTGCAGCATACCAGGCTGGGTGCAGGCTGCTGTGTTTAACTTTCTCCAGAGGTGCCGCAGCAGGCACAGGCTGCAGCTGCCCTCCTGTTTTTGATAAGCTTGAGCAACTGGCAGTGCCCAACAGGCAGCTTCCCAAGGGCAGCATCAGTGACAGAAGCCTGTTTCACCTGCCATACCCCCTTGCTTGATTTAAGGCACCGATATTTGGGGCCAGGCTGAGAGTGCAGTTGTCTGGTGCTCTCCTGACATTACATGGATACTCATGGCTCACAGACTGGTGTGCATTGCACGGCTGTGGACCAGCCAGGTGGGGGACAATGGCTCTCTATATTAGTCACTACTCCTTTTCATGCTCACCTGGCTTCCCTGCATGGGCCAGAGTATCTACACCTTGCTTTCCTGGCTGTGCCCTGCCAGGGACCCCAGGTTGAGTGGGGGCTTCTGGTGCCACCATGACTCCAGCCACTGGGGCCACACCTTCTCTATGGCTAAACATAGTCACTCACTCCCTGTGTCTGTGGCTCTGGCATCCTTCACTGGTGCTAAAAATTATATTTTCCAAATAATGAAAGAATCTTTCATTACCCTGTCTCTGCAAGCAGCCCGGGAGCCTGGGAAACAGCTGAACACTAAGTGATGTGCATAATGCGGCTTCGGCATCGGCATTTTTTCCCTCTGTCTCCAGTTAAAGCATGCCATGAGGCAGGAGAAGATGTGGCTCTGGATGACTACTGGGGACCTGGCTGAGGTAGCAGTGCATGGCTGGGTGCCTTCAGTCACCTCTCTCTCAGGAAGGCTGCAGCAGACCTGCTTCTCCTTGACCCTGTGAGTCCTCCTGCCCTGCTCCCTGCAGTGTGGTTTAGTCCCAGCATGGTCTGGGGTCTGGCTCGCTTTGTACCCATGAAACACTGTCCTCCTGCCTGAACTCATATCTGGGGACAATTTGTTCCTGATGTGCCCTGGGGACAGCTGGAATGAGGGGAAAGGGCTGTTCTTCTGGGGATTTTACGGATGGGGAAGAGGATTTGTGCACAGATGATCCTGTACCTCCTCAACTGGGAGAACAGGTGTGGGAGGCTCCAGGCACATGTGGCCTGAAAGCAGCATTTATTTCAGACCTTTCAAACTCTTCTAAGCCCCCTTAAAAATGCGCCATCCCATGCCCATAGGCAAATGATTAGGAGAGAGGCAGGTAAACTCTAACAAAGTGCTGTCCCTTCTTCCATCTCCCATAGTGATGATGCTGGCCCAGAGGAATGATCCATGTCCCTCATGGGCTGTGTTTCACCCTGCAGCACACACAGGGCAAGAGCCCACCTGCAGATGGCATTCCCCTGTTGCCTGCAGCCCTTGGTATGGGCAAGAGGTCTACTGCCCTGGCATTTAGATAGCTCTGTCCTGCCAGGTAATGCCAGAGCCATGCCAGTGAGTGAAGGGTGTCCCCTTGCTTGGCCAACAGCAGATAGAGCAGCTGCCTCTGCTCCCTTTGGGACATTTTACTGCTTTCACCAATTGCTGAGTGAAGTTGTCGTGCCCGTCACCCTTTACAGTGATGCTCTGGGGGCCTGAGCCTTTCTCACTGTCACCAGCGGCTTTTTCTCTCTCTCTCCGACTCTCCCCTTCTGATTTGGGTTTATTTTGTTTTCGAGCTGATAGATGGATTAGCATTTATCACTGGGCTGACTACCAGAGGGCTATTAAAAGTGATTTGCAATGTAAATACTTTCGTCATCAACCACATTTTCTTTAGACTAAGGTTGACTTTTATGAATATTAAAGCCTTGTAGATGGGTTCAGCAAGTTTGTGGGAGTATGTCTGTCAGAGGGAGGGGGACTGGCTGCCTGCATTGTGCTGGGGAGGCAATCTGGATCCACCTGAGGGCAAAGGAATCTGGTGGTAGAGGGAGGGAAGTGGAGCATGAAAGGGTGTGCGAGGCAGAAAGAAAACCTGAGTGCCTTGAAGAAGGACTGAAAGAAAGGAGAAGGAGCATGCGAGCATATGCAAGAGCGCATTTCTCTGTGAGCAGGATGGGAGGACTGGCTTGGGCTGGAGTGTTTTTGCTGGAGGCTGGCAGGGACTGTCAGGCTAGGGGAGGACTTGTGGAAGGAGGGGTAGCCTGGCCAGAGCTGATGGTGAGAGGATTTGTCCCTGGCAGAGCCAAGTGCCAGAGGCATGTGTCTGAACTGGTACATATCCCATGTGCTGCAGGGAGGGGTGAAAACTGCTCCTTTACTTGAGGAGTCCTTGCCATGAGTATAGGGCTGCAGGCCCAGCAATGAATTCCCCAAGTCTCCCAGCAGACACAGCCTGGCATTACTTTGTGTGCCAGGAGCCAGTGCTGCTGCTGCAGCTGAGGCTGCTGAATGTTTGAGTACAGTTGCTGGGAATCTGTCAGGCATAATGAGTGGATGTTCCTGAGCTTGTGAGGGAAGCCAGAATAAATGACCTATAACTCCCTTTCCTGTTCTTCAAAAATATTTATCTCCTGTGCACTTGCTCAGTGGTGTAACCACTCTGCTTCAGGATGGCTATGGATGGGAACTGTCACAAGCCAAGGTGGAGCATCAAGGTGGAGCATCAAGGTGGTCACTTGCCACTGGTCTCTGCATACTCCAGTTCAAGTTTCTGGGTGTTTCGGTGCGAGCATAATTTTTGAGATGAAGGAGCATGATGGAGCATTGCCAGCTGGTAATGGAAGACTAGCTATTGCTGATTAGACAGCAGGCACAGCACAGCATGGCTAAAAAGAAAAAAAAAAAAAAAAGGACAAAGCAGCCATCTGAAAAATATAGGCTGGAAATACAATGATGCAAAAAACTGGGAGATGTGCAGTTACATGAAAAAAGGACAACTCCAGGAGTATCCCATATCCCTACAAGGTGAGAGGTGCTGGGTTTACTGGCTGGTTACTCCCCCAGACCAAGTTGGGTCAGTTCAGCAGGACAGCAGGAGTCTCAGGCTGTCACAGACCTTAATCCCAAAGGAGAGTAAGGCCCTTAATTTGCCTGGGCCATTGAACATGAAGTCAAGTCATCCCTTGCCTTCTTCCATGGGAAAACCACAGGTCCCTCCTGTCCTACCTCACTGCCTGTCACAACATATTTGGCCAGGGGAAGTGCTGGAGCTGAGGTCAGATTTTGGAGTGGATTAAGTGCCATCCATGACCAGTGCTGACATGACCCAAGAAGGGAGGTGATGTCACTTAGGTGGCAGCAAGGGAGGCTGGTGAAATTTACTGGCAGCCCACAAGAAGGGAATGTGTGAATATGTCAAGCCAAAAGAAGCAAGTGCTGTCTTTAATTGGAATATGTATAGTCAGTCCAGGCTTTCAGAAACTCTACTTCTGACTAATGAGAGCATATAGCTAAGCTAAGAGTTAGAAGCTGAAAAGTTTTGTATTCAATTTGGTTACACATTTTTATCTCCATGACTGATCAGCTTTGGAAGAAGACATCTCACTGTTCATTACAGTCTTTTGTCTGTCTATGGGGACTTGTAGTTTGAAACAAGAGTCCAATCAAATAACCCAACTCCGGTACAATCAAATGGTCTTTCAAGCAGATATTTCCTCAGTCTGATGAGTTCTCACAGAGCATGACAAAGGTTTATTCACATTAATTTTTTTAGGTGGAAAGAAGGAGGAGGAGAGGGTGGTATTTATTTGAGGTCAGGGCTTTGGGACAAGGCAAGAGACTCCAATTACCTAGCTGGAGTCTTTGATGGGTTTTGGTCAGTGACTGCAAAAAGAGTGTGGGCGGATGTTAAGCTGAAAAGAGCCAGCAAAGCCTCATTGCACTCAGTGCAATCATGTGGCTCCACACCAGCCTATACTTGGAAAGCTTTGTCTTCTTGCTTCTCAAAGAAGGCAGGAAAGAAAACAAATACCAGTTGACTGAACTCACTAAAGAAATGCCAGAATGCAGCCTATGATGACCAAAATAATGGTGGTGCATCAGCCTCACTGGTGTGGCAGGGACCTCTTTGTGTGTAAAGGCAGCAGCAGATGCAAGTGCCAAAAGGCTTTAACCTTTACATGGTGCAGAGATGCACCTGGTGCAGGAGATGCGTCATCAGAGAAAATGGTATGAATTACCTTAACAACGTTCTCCCTGCTGGAATTCAGAAATGTGTCTTCATTTGCAGGGAGAAGATACCAGTTTGCAGGACCTAGTGAAAATAGGGGTCCAGTCTGTGAACTGGGCACACCTTTAGAAGAGAAATTGACTTCAAATACTGGGCTTTCATTAAGTGTTTTATCCCAGAGGCAGAGAGGTACAAGAAGAAGGTGAAGAGATGAAGGAATGGATGGTGGGAACCCATCTGCGACTGTAATGGCTTCAAAGGAGGGATAAAGTGGGGTGTTTATTTGTTTATGTGTATCTATGTGTGTGTGCGTGAGAGGCGAGCAGATGGGGAAATGATACCCGTGTGTGTCTGTGAGACAGCACAAGTGAGAGGCTGAGGGTGGGTGAGGCAGTTGCTCTAGGTATAAAGTGGAGGGAAGGGGAAGGATGGACAGAAAAGGGAAGACAGATTTTTTCTTCTTTTCCCTTCGTTTCTTCTTGTTTGACACTTTCTCATTACTACGAGGAAAGCAAAAAGCCAAACCTGGGGGACAGTCAGTCAGCTGGTTGCAGAACTGCGTGATGAGGTTTTTGTTCTGCGTGAACACCCGAGAACCTAGCCCTAGTGACAGCCCGGCAGAGATCACCGAGCCTCTCAAGTTTGCCGTCGTATCTGCCAGGGCCGGACTTTAACTACATTTTATGGACTGGAAAACGCCTCGAGGCCTCCCTTTGCCCGGGCTGTGCCAGGCTCCGCTCTGAGCCTCCCTGCTCCTCCCTCTCTCCCACCTTGGGAAGCCAGTGCTCCCAGTGCTGCTCGCTGCAGGAGATCGGGACTTACCCCCGCCGGTGGATGCGGGGGCGGGCAGCAGGGGCCGGAGAGCGCCGGGGAGCGGGCGGTCCCGGGAGCGCTGTCCCGGGTGCTGCAGGAGCGCTCCGCGCAACATCTGGCCGGCGGGGACGGGAGGCCACATCTGGGACGGTGGGGAACGGCGGCGTGGGGATTGGCAGTGGCTCCTGACGTCGTGGTGCTCCCTTCCCCCCCTCCCGCCCCCGCCGTGGTGCGTTTTCATGGCGGCGAGGGGGGCGCACATCTGGGGGC